>JBAMCP010000829.1:0-34918 GCA_037075105.1 Lissocephala sabroskyi
GTCACGATCGACGGCCTCACAATCACAATGGGCAGGATGTGCTTGTAGCTGTTGACGATCTGCTCGGCAATGGACTTCGTGAAGGTGTAGGTGTTGATGTGCGGGCCTTTTATGTAGTCGGCCAGGCGATTGAGATAGCCGTCGGGGACTTTACGAGTGCAGGCCAGAAAATGCAGCCAATTCACAGGCGGGAGAGTGGGGTAGACTTTCTCGTCCACATACTTGCGGCCGGGATTGCAGTAGGCCGTGGAAACGTAGAGGAAACTCTGTGGAGGTAAAGGAAAATGAGAGAGCTGTTTGGAAAAGACTTAAGGCTGGCCTACCTTCAGCTGCTGCATCTCCTTGCAGAGCTCGAGGAGATTGTAGGTGGCCACTGCATTGACCTGGGCAGCCACCTTGAGGCTTTCATTGAAACGCACCTGGAAAAACCGCTCATTTCATTTTCAGTCTTCCAACAAAAACAACACAAAACTCACAGTGGCCGCACTGTGGAAAATTATGGTAACTTCGGAGCACAACTTCTCCCGATCCGGCGGCGATAAACCTGTTGAGAGACAGCGAGTGGTTATAAAGGAAAACTCTGGAAAATTCACCACACTTACCAAAGTGGTCCTCCTCGATGTTGCCCGGGAAATAGGCGATCTTTCGCAGCCGCTCAGGGTGTTGACTGCGCAACCGCTCGAAAATGCCGTTCTCCAGGAAGCTCTCGAATCGGCCAGACGCTTCCTGGCCGCCCTTTGGCCGTATGAGCATATAAATTCGCTGGATTTGCGGAAAGGCCCAGAGCAATTTCTCCAGCAATGCTTTGCCCACGAAGCCCGTGGCACCTGCACAGACCGGAAGAGTTAAAAACAAATTAACACGGTCGGCTAGCAATTTTTGTAAATTATTTCACTCACCCGTTATGAAAATTACAGCATCTCGGTAGATGTCCGCGGCTGGATCCATGGCACTTGTTGCGCGTTTGGCGTCATGAAAGCGACTGCAGTCGCGGCACCGTGACGGCGGCGGCCGAGTGGAGTTTTCATTTTCGCGTGCGCTCGCTTACAGTGCAACTTCACTGGCATTTTCCTTTTTCGCAAATGAAAGCGACAAGTGCAGCGGCGGCGGCGGCGGCGTCCACAAAAACAAGTTGCTCAATTGGCTTTTCAATTTACTGGTTTGGCTGTCTCCGTAACTCATTGCGTCACAAGGCGGGGGTTTCCATTCATAAATTGCGGCTGTCTACAAATCCCAGTGGTTTGCGCTTCGTATTTTCCAGTGATTTCTGCGATGTTTGCGGATTAATTTTCCATGCGTGGCTTTTTATTGCTACTGCATTGTCCGAGAGCCGCCATTTTGTCTGCACCTGTGAATGGCAAATGTGGGTGGCCTGCAGGCCCGAAATTTCGCGCGCCATTGCGAATTCGAATTCGAAAAGCAAATTCGCTAGGGGGCGTTCACAGCGAAGCTCGCAAATTATCGACCGCATGGTTGTATTTATCGAAATGATGAAATATGGTTAAAAAATAGGTTAAACGATTATATAAGCTGGAATTAAAGCTTCTCGGGTTTATCAATTAGCTATTTTTTTAATTGTTTTTTTTTGCGCAAGCTTTTTGGGACACTTGGAAATTTAAATTTAAACTTGGCGCGTGGATTAAATTTGAAGTTCGGGAAGAGGAAGAGATTATTTTAGTTGTTTACAAATTTCTTCTAAATAAAGATTGAAAAGCGGATAAGAGTTAATTTATATACAGCTTACCCTTGAAAAGGATCTTCACCGTAAACGCGATCTCTGCTTGCCGGCGGCTGTGCCAGTTGCCAATATTTACCCAATCGATTATTGTCCGGCGGGGATTTATTTGCACTGGAGACCAAACAATTAGGGCGCAGTGATTATTTTTGATTAACGATCCGGGCTTGGCGACATCGTCAACTGGCACCTGGAAAGTTAACGTGGCAAAGCAAAGCTTAAGCGAAGTCGCAGTTATGCTGGAGGGTCGACACCTTCAAGACGTGGTTACTAAATTCTATATATGCTGATCGTGGAGTCATGCAGGACTTCCATGCCCCCTACGGGGCCAAATTGAAGGCCCGCCGCCTCTCGCCCATGCCGTTTGCAGCCTGGCACACGGCCATTATCTACACAGCCACAGATCCTGAAACCGCAGACAGAAGACCCTCCATCCCCCCCGAAAAGGACATTATAGCCCACCTGCTGGGCGACTTCGGCCTCTGGCAATTACGCACCACTCTGATCGTCTTCCTTTCCAAGCTGCTGGCCGCCTGGTTCATGGCCAGCATCCTCTTCACGGCCCCCAACCTGCGCCCCAACGAGGATTACTCCTGCGACACGAGCATTTACCCAACCGCCAGCAATCTTACCATTAGTCCTGACCAGTGTTATGTGAAGCTGGCTTTGGGCACAGGGATCTCCAGGACAGAGCGCTGCCGGCGCTTCCACTACTCCACAGGCTACCGCTCACTCATCCAGGACTTCGACTTGGCTTGCCTGGGCGACATATTCGTGGCCTGGTCTCAATTCGGCCATCACTTTGGCCTGCTCTTGGGCGGCTTGGTGGCCTTCCAGCTGCTGAGGATAATCAGCCCACGGCGGCTCTACGGCTCGGCCGTTGTGGGCCTGCTGGTGTGCGGCCTCTCGACGACGCTGCTGAGGGACTTCAGCCTGCTGAGCGCCGTCCGCTGCTTGTCGGGCGTCTGCTGCTCGCTGATGACGACTGCTGGTCACGTCATCATCGGTGACATCAGCCGGGGCAGGCATCGGCTGGGCTGCTTGCTGCTCTACGAGGCCTTCGGGACGCTGGCCTTTATTTTCCTGCCTGGCCTGGCCAGCCTGGCCCACAGCTGGCGGGACATTTACGTGGGCATCTCGCTGCCTTGCCTGGGGCTTTTGTTCCTGCTGCGCTGGACCCCCGACGCTCCGCGCTGGCTAGTCCAGCACTCCAGGCAGCAAGAGGCCCAGGAAATCCTCTTGACGGCGGCCCACATCAACCAAAGAGAGGTGAAGATTCCTACGGATCTGGGCCAGCAGCTTAGCCAGCTGCGGGCCACTGAAGCCCCCGTTCGCTGGCTCTGCTTGTGGCAGGGCGAGGACAGGCGGCAGCGCTTGCAGCAGGCCGCAGTCCACTTGGCCCTGCCCCTGCTGCTGGTCAGCCACGTCGGCCTGTTGCTCAACATCCGCTGCCTGGGCAGCGAGCACCTGGCCGCCAACACCTGGCTGGCCGGCCTGGCCGAGCTAATGGGCTGCTTCCTGGCTTTGCATTTATGCCTGAACCGCTCGCCCCGCCAGTGGCAGTGGGCGGGCGGTCTGTGCCTCTTTGCCGGGCTCAGCGGCTGCCTCTGCTGGCTGGAGGGTGAGCTGTGGCCTTGGAGCTTTCCTCGATCCGCTGTGGGTTTCTGGATGCTGCTGGCTGCCCTGCCCAAGCTGGCAGCCTCCTGCGGCCAGGCTTTGATCCTGGCCCACCTCGGGGACTTCGTGGCAGCCGGCAAGCGTCCTGCCTTCTGCTTTTCCGCAGTGACTTGGGCGCGGCTGTGGCTGCTCTCCGCCTCGTTCCTGGTGCTCCTCCAGCAAGTCCATGCGGCCTGGCCGCTCACAATCTTCAGCCTTTTAGTGCTCCTGGCCGGCCTCTGCCTGCTCACGCTGGCCAAGCCCAGCCACAGTTGAATTTAAGCTAGCTTCATCGATTTTAAGACTGCCTCGAAATATATAAGAGAACTGTACAAACTGCCCTCTCAGGGGTCACCAAAGAAATCAATGGAAACGAAGCCAGCCAAGTGCCCGCGACGACGACCCACTTGTGATCCAGCAGAGCCGGCAGGTCGTCATTCTCAGCCCGGCAGTTGGTTAGCCACCACGCAGGCCATGAAGGCCAAGAAGTCCGCCTTCGCCAACACGTCCACAGGATACGCCAGGAACAAGCACGGCCACGGCCACGGCAAGCAGAAAGCCAGCGCCTCCAAGGACACCAAATCGGAGCCCAAACAGCCGCCCGAGACAGCCAAGCCCAAGGAAGAGCAGGACAAGGACCTCAACTCCGGTTTCGGGGACTACCTGCGAACGCCGGAGGGTCTGTATGGCAGCCTTGAGCCTCTCACATCCTTCCTCTATTTGATTATTGTATCCTTCTAGCATTTGAGATGATGAAATTGTTCGTCTTCGCCAACACGATTATGCTGATTGTGACGATGGCCTGGCCGAATATCAAGGATCAGTATCACATGTTGGCCCAATGGTGGGAGAGCTTCCGCTACGAGAAGCAGATTTAAGGAAAAACAAATTAAATTAAGGACCTCGCAATGGTGGGTCCTTTCATGCAGGGCATGCTGCTTATCGGCATCATCTACTGGTACTCCAAGGGTAAGGCTGCTACAGGATATCTAGAGTCCTCTATAGCTATAGATCTCCGGCAGGCATGATGTCCATGATCAACGACTATTATCGCGGGGAATTCCAACGCAAACTGGAGGCAGCCTCGGCCAGGCCAGCTGGCCAGGATCCAGCGCCTCCCAACGTGGACAACTTCATGGACTTTGTCCGCGAAATGGCCAGCGAAGAGGACAATTCCACGCCTCCACTGACCGGGACCTGCTTGGGAGTTGAGGGCTTCCTGCAGTTGGTGGGCGTTTGGCCCGACCAGGATATTTGCCTCAAGCAGGAGCCGTCAACGAAGCCTCCTCTGGCCACACAAATTAAGCAATCATATGTTAAGGATACGAAATAAATAAATCACCAACTGTCCAACTGTTCAGCTGCTTGAATGGGCGGGTGGAATTGTCTTCTGGTATTTTAAATAATCCGAACCAAGCTGCCCAACTCCAAAAACTCAACTGCTTGAACTACGCAACTGTCCAAGTGTCCAAACTTAAAGAAAATCCAGTGGTTATAGCAACGAACGTAGGTTAAACGGCCAGGATGATAAGGAGCTCACGCTGACCAACGAACAAGGTGAATTTTCGCAACTCAACGATCTCACCAGCTGTCCAATTGCACTGCCCTGTGCTCCTCGAACTTTGTGGCAGGAGGAAGTTTATTTTGGGGAAGTTCTGTAAGCTGGTTCGGAATTAATTTGGAATTGGATAAACCCAAAGGATCAGCTTACTGCCCAACTACTCGGCGGCTGCTGCGCGTTCGTCGGAAGTCGGTTCGCCGGGTTTGCGGAAGCGGCACTTGTGCATGCCGCCCTTCATTTTAATGCAGACCAAATCGGTTCGGGACTTTTCCAACTCCACACGCGAGGATTTGACGAGGGACCAAGGGATTTCCAGGTTCTTGCCGCACACACCAGTCCGGCACACCCGGGCCCCTTTGCGCTTTCTGAACTCAACACACACAAAATAATTTACAAAAGAAAAACCCTAGAGAAATCGTTGAGAAACTCACTTTTCCTCTTTGCAGGCTGAGAAGTCGAGAAGCAGCAAAACCAAAAGCAGAGAACCAAACACAAATCGCTGGATTCTCATGCTGGACAAAGACTGAGAAGAAGTCGCTTGGGGGAACCATGAAGTCAAGCGTGGAGGATCCGATTGGTTGCGCCAATTTATAGCCCTTTATTGGGTCCAACTAGTTCGCTATTTCGTCCCTAATTCTGGTCAAATTGCACTTGGGAGGTGGCCCCGATGATCACTCGATGATATCGCCCGTCTTGCAGTTGTACCAACGGATGCCCGGCCGATAGCAGATCGTCTCGTTCTTCTCCTTGCCCTTGATGTAGGCGTTCATCACCTTGCGGCTGAGGTTGTCCGGCCGGCCCTCCGGCGAGAAGGCGAACCGCTTCAGCTTCTTGTCATAGGTCAGCTTCAGTTCGCCGTAGTTGCAGCCTTTGGTGGGCCTGGAAAAAGAAAGTTCCTCAATTAGGCAATTCGGGGTGAGATCCTGGCAAACTCACAGGGGCACTGGGAAGGCGTAGATCCGGATGACGGCCACCAGCAGGTAGACGAAGGCAATCGCTGCCCTCAGCGTTGTCATTTCGACTGGCGGGCAGCGGCGAAATCTCAATTGGCTGTGGTGAACGCGCGTGACGAACTGGAAAAGTCCAGGACTAATTTTGGGGGGCGTTTGACGGAAATTATAATTAATTTGTATATTTTATATACACAACAAAAGTTTCGTTTCTAAATGAAGAAAGGTTAAACAAAATGAAATCATCGCGGGGGAATACAAAATAAAATATAGAATAGTTTAAAATACCGAAATAAAAGTTCTTCGCATCACAGGCCACCCACCGAGCGGCGTCGCGAGTCTAAAATGCAATTGAACTTAAGGAAACAAAACTCACGACACCCCGCACCGTCCGTCCATCCTACTGACTACAAACTTACGCATCTACAGATTTAGAGGTCCCTATACAGATTCTATATAGCTCGATTCTATATAGGCAGGTATGGCTAAATATTCCCTGGCAAATGCACGCAAAAGGAAATTAAGATAATCTGATGTGTGGCTGGTTGGGGGGAAGGGATTTGGATTGGCTGTGCGTTTAAGTTGTCCTGAGCTGGGGGCCGCTTAATCGGCCGCCTTGCGGTTGGTGGGCGGCGGCGGGGCGGGCACTGTGGGCCGCTTGGGCGTCTGACACGAATTCGGTGAAATCGGCGTGGTCGGCGTTGGCTCCGCTTGGGGCTGCTCATGGTTGTGGTTGTGCTCTCCTTCGGTTTCCTCTTTGTGGGGCGCGCTGGCGGCACCGTTGGTATCACAGTTTTCCCGCATTTTCTCCACGAACTTCTCGGTGGCCGAGCGCACACTGTGGTCGGCCTCGTCGTCGCTTTTGCTGCCGTTGTTGTTGCTGGCGGCACCGCCGATGGTCAGCACGGCCGGCCGCTTGGGCAGCAGCGGCTTCTGCGGCAAGTCGGGCTTCAGTTTGAAGGAGCCAATGCTGTCGGTGCTTTTGCGGTCGGCCGTGGGCGAGGGCAGGTTGTCCAGCCCGAAGAATTGGGTGCGTGTCATGGGCACAGGCTTGGGGGTCACTGCCGCTGCCGCGGCTGTAACTTCGCTGGGCTGGAACTGCGGCAGGTTGGGCAAAGGCGGCTTGGCGGGTTTCTCGGGCTGGGCGAACAGCTCCTTGACATGCGGCCGCTCCGCAGGCCCGCTGCTGTGGCCGCCATTGGTATTGGCATAGGGAGTCGAGGCCATGGGCGGCGAGGGGGCATTGGCCTTCTGCCGCCTCAAAGTGCCATACCTTGGGCTCTGGAGGGATTCTAGAAAAAAAACTCCGTTAATAAGAAGCCTTCTCGTGGGTTTGGTGGACTCACCCGCGTCGTATTTGTCCAGATGCTCGTTGGAGGAATTCGATTTGCTTTTGCCCTCGACGAAGAGCTTGTGCGGCTGCAGGTTGATGAAAAAGTCCAACTCGCCCTCGAAAAAGTAATCCCATTGGCTGATCAAAAGCTCTACGATGATATTGGCCGCGGACGAGCTGTTCACTTGGCCCATGTAATCCGCCGGCGACTTGCTGTCCTTGTCCGTCCGCGACCACAGCATATTCGGCGACATCACAATGGCCAGATTCTGGGAGCTCATCTTGTTGTGGTCCGCATGCTGCATGACCAGCCAGAGGAAGCGTGTGAGGTAGCGCAGATTGGCGTAGTTCTCTTTGGGTAGCTTGCCGAGAATCGTCTTGATCTCCGTCTTCCGCTCCGCCTCGCCCTGCCGCTCCGCCACCCGTATGAAGTCCTTGTACAGCCCGTAGGTCAGCAGCGGCTCCGGCAGCTCGCGCAGGTACAGCTTCAGTATGCTGCCAATCACATGCGGGTCCTGGTAGTCCAGCGGCAGCGGCGTCTTCACATGCTGGGCCTCCAGGGCGTGCTTCATGCGGCGCAGCTTGGTGCTGGCACAGCCCACGCGCAGCAGGCCCTCCTCGTACAGGCCAGCCTCCAGCAGGCAGCAGCAGCACAGCTCGATGATGTAGGAAATCTCGCGGTTGGTGGAGCTCAGATGCTCTTTCAGGGAAGTGCCGAAGCGGGACTTGGCCGTGCCCTGGATGGTGCCCTGGATGCGGTCCAGGGAGGCGTTGACATGCTGGAGGGCCCGCTCGTGGTAGTTTCTTTGGTTCAGCACATAATCCCTGATGCAGTTGACAATCTCGTCCTCTTTGGCGATCAGCTCGAACATCTGGGCGGCCCAGGCGTCGCGCTCCTTCTCCAGCTTCAGCTCGCATTCCTCCTGCTGGCTCTTCATGTGGCTGATCTTCAGCGAGCTCTCCTCCAGACGTATGGCGGCCTGCAATGAACCAACAATCAGTGCTTTGTTTCAACCACTCGACCGATAAATTGCACAAAGACCAGAAGGTGGGCGGCTGACTCACTGGCTGCGATCGGCTGCAATTAGCACTCTCGGCACTTGAGACTGTGTGACCTGCGCTGACCCAAATGCCGGACAAGCCAAGCGCTTGTTAGGGCCGCCCAGCTGCCTCTTCCCCGTTCCCACGACAAGAACTGATATCTTGGGAGGCGATAAGATTAGCGGGGCTGCGCGGGGCTAATCGCTGAGTTTATAATTCCTTTTGTTGGTCTGCCAGTCAATTTCAATTATGATGTCACTAGGCTGTCCGTCTTCCGTCACCTTAAACGGGTCGGCGGCCGTGGGGCGGGGGGCAGTTTCGCCTTTTAAGGCAGAAAGCGCGTGGCGCTCGCGGAAACAAGTCGACCCAATTCGATTTTGGAAACCAGTTAACGGGGCTGAAAAACTAGCGCGAATTTAAAGGGCGGATGTGGGAGAGGCTGGAGATAAAAGCAACGGTAAAGATATGAAAAATTGATTGCTTTTCTTGCCATTTCGATTCGCGCGCACAGTGGTCAAAGTTCCATGATGAAGCGCCCGCAGCTGCCCACATGTTTTTCTCTTTTCTTTGAAATTTTCGCTAATCGTTTTTAAAAATAAACCAACACCACACAGCCCAGATAAGGGCAGTGTTGTTGTTGACTTTTAATCAAAGCGAATTCCTCAATTGGATAAGCTTTCCCAGTTATCGAAACGCTGCTGATGTGGCCCGCTAATTGGCCACCCAAAAAGCCGTCTCTCCGCCGCCCCCCGCTGCGGGTTTCCAAGTAAATCGTTAGCGGAAATTCAGCCGCACTCACACCTTCCATAATTCATTTGGCCTGTCTGGGGCTGGTGAGATTTATGCAGCAATCGCCGGCTTACCTCATAGTTGCGCGTGATTGCCGTGTACTCCTGTAATGTACGGGAGACACTGCGTTTGAGTGTTGAGATCTCTTGCATTTCTTTGTCCAAGATATTTTTTAATCGGCGTACGACTTTGGCCTCCGTTTCCAGTTCGTTTTCGATGATGCATTCGGCGATTTTTTTCTCCAGCTCGCCTGCCAAAGAAATAAAAACTTGAATAGTTGTCACGGTGTGTGCGTGTGTGTGGGTGTGAGGAAGTCACTGCTTATCGGGGACGGTAGCGCGGAGCGACTCCGGAGAGTCGAGTGGCGGGCCGGTGTGGGGAGCCCTGACGAGCTGAATAAGCAAAATTGTGATAATTGTGTTGAGTGTGCCGAGCTTAAGAGGCAGCCACCAACACTCTGGCACTGGCGAAAACGAGTTCAATTGAAGCGCGTCGTGCCTGGGGGAGGGGGTAATTTCCAAGACCCATTGTCTTTGGGCCAGGGAACTGGGTTTATGGCAGCCCCAGGCAAATAGAATTTCCGCCTGCCCGTACTTGACAATTGTTTTGTAATCTCTTCTTCTTCTCAATGCCACTTGCCCCACTCTGTCCACGTCGCTGTGCGAATGGCGGCTGCGTGCAATTGGAATGCCATTAACGGCAACGCACTACTAACCAATCATATTTTATCGGAGAGAGAGGGGTGGGGGGAAGGGGCTGCCAACTTTTACTTTTCAGCCGGTCGGGCTTTTATTTGGCTTATAAAAAAACTGCGGTGGGCGAAACACAATAACCCGAAGTGCCGCAAATCAGGGCGCGCTGCCAACCGCAAAGCGGGCGAACACGGCCGAAAGAAAGCAAAAAACAAAAACCGTAATAAAAATATAGAAATGATTAAAAAATAGCGCCCAGCGCACCAACAACGTTGCATCGGCAAAAAACACACAACGCTGAGAAATGTAAATGCCACAAGGCCAAGCGCAGACAAGGCGAGGCCGCCGCACACACACACACACGCAGCCCATGACACACGATTGCTGTCGTCATGTAGCGGACGGAATTTATGATAAAATATATAGAAATTCTGGACAAATTTGTTTGTGTTGATTTGTATAATCGGCAGGGCCGACCGACCGAGCACACCTTGCGTTCCAGGGGTCTGTTTTTTTCATTAGCCAATCGATTAACTTACCGCAGTTGCCAAGGACCTTTTGCAGGGGCATATCCTTGGGGAGCTCGCGGGCCGACTCATCCAGGGCTTGGCCAATTTTGTAATGGCTGTTCTTTTTGATTCTTTTATCGTTCTCCTCATTGCTGCTGCCGCTGCTGCCCAGGGCTGGCAATTTTCGCACAATTTTCTCGATTGTATCACGATAACGTTCCACTTGCTTTTCTATCGTCTCGAGCTCGAAGTCTTTGCGATCCGTTTTTGATGACCTGCGCCGCGGCGTTGGGAAGAAACCAGCAAGCCAAAAAGCCGTTAGGTCATCAGGTCGGTAAGCAGCAAACAACAACAACGCCAACAACACAACGAAAACAACGGCAGCTGACAAACTTACAACAAAACAAAAACCACTTGATAGCGGCGGCGGCCGCGACGTAACTTCGACGTATTTTGACATTGAATGGCGATTGTTTTGTTGTTTTGTCACCTGCCGCCCTGCCCCGCCTTCGTCTGACTCCGGCCGTGGCCTATCCATTTTGGCTGCTGGAGCAGAGTTATGTTGTCGGCGGCGGTGGCGTTGCGGCGGCTTCTTGGCCTTTGAACTTACCTTGATAGATTTTCTGCAGCGATTTTGATTTTCGCGAATTGCTTCTTCATTTTGTTGTATTGCTTTGCACACAATCACACTCTCGGCTTAACGTAAGACGCACTTGGTTTGTATTCCTCTTTTATTGCAATAATAAGGCTTGGCATTCGACCATCAAGTAAATAAAAAGCCCAACGAATTAGTCATTCTCCTCCAAAGTTTAAGCGAAAAATGATGTAAAGCAAACGGTGCCTGCGCTGTATTGGTATGCGAGTGGCCGATAGCGATGACTGTTTCTTGGTTTATGGCGATACACCGATACCGATGAGTATTTATGGTAAGTTGAATTTTTCGAACCACTTGTTTTTTAAGAAACAGTATTTTTAAAATCTTATTCTCATTTTTTTAATTGCTTTTATTTATTTTCTCAGCCCAGCTCATACCGCGACAGCCCATAACGATGACTGGAAAAAGCAACCCTGCCACCTTTTAATATCGAAAGCAACCTGCAAATTAAATCGATTCTATAGTGGCCGAGTTGGCAGCTCAGTAGCATTGTTTTTTTTTAGTGCTCCACGTGCAGACAAACATTTAAAGTCTCATAATATTAATAATGTCTAGAGAAATTGTGCTTAAACGCCTAAAGGCGGATCTAGACAGATTCAATGGCATCGAGAAGCAACAGTCGAAGCTGGCCCGCCTGAAGGAATACCACGATACAGTTCTGCGGCTGCTGGAAACCTGCAAAGCTCCCTATGCCGCCAAAAGTGAGTCGCCGCTGTTAGAAATAAACAAAAATTAATTAAAAACCCCTTGCAGATGAAGAAGACGAGGAAGACGATCCTTATATGGACTACCTCCTCTCCGACGATGAGGGGTCGAAGCCGAAAAAGAAACCCAAACTACAAAAACAAAAGGCCGCCGAATCTGCAGAAGATGAAGAAGTTACCGAACGCATAGCATCGATTAAAAACAAAATGAGGCAAAAGAAGAAGCCCACAACCGAGCGGGCGCAAAGAAAACGCGAAGCCAAGAAGCTCAAAGCCAGTAAAGGTGTTCAGAAGTTGCTCCTTTCCTCCGCCAAGGCGCTGAAGAACGAGAACATCAAGCAGGGCAAGCTGAAGGCCGGCGCTAAGCTTAAGCAAGAGGAGGACGGCGACAGCAAGTCGGACATTAAGCCAGCCAAAGTGCAGCCTGCCTTCAATGAGGAAGCCAAGATTGTGTTCTCCAAAATTGATTTCGCCGCCCAGCCGGGCACCAAGGCCAAGAAGTCGCACCAGAACCCGCGAGAGATTCTCAAGAAGCTGAAGGACACTAAGAATCAAATCAACGAACTCAAGGAGCAAGGAGAGGCCTCGAAAGCAGCAGAACTGCAAAACGACATAGCCTGGAAGAAGGCCTTCGATAAGGTCGAGGGAAAAAAGGTAAAGGACGACACCAAGCTGCTGCAGAAGGCCATCAAGAAGAAGAAGGTGGAGAAACGCAAGGCGAAGACCAAGTGGACGGAACGCAAGCAGAAGGTGGAGTCGGATATAGCAAAGCGACAGAAGAAGCGGCAGGAGAACCTGGACAAGCGCAGCAAGGACAAGAAGACGAAGAAGCTGAAATCGGCTAGCAAGAGGGGGCGCATTATTCCTGGTTATTGAAAACCGAAAGTACAATAAGATAACGCTGTCAAAAACTGATAAATCATAAGGTTTTAATTTTGCATATAAACTGTTTCACGTTTGGAAAAAATGCCATTTGGTTTTTTTGAAAATAGATTTGTTTGTGTTTGCTTTCGTTTTACAAAAAATTCACACGTTCCGGCAATCACACAGTCCAAATTTCATGTACGATTCGACTTCTAAATTTAACAAAGCTCAAAAATAATTACGGCTGCCATTTGTTGTCGTTTGTCCCACGGTGCCCAATCCAAGCCACGAAGAAGAAGAAGAAGCGCCAACAGCTGATCTGTCAATCGCCCAAGCACGCCGACATCACCAGATCCGTGATTTAAATTAAATTTTAAACACCTGTTTTTCTCAGCTCTCTCAAATGCACACTTGAATTTCATACCGAAAGTGAATTAAACGAAAAAATTAAACGGTAAATATCGACGACTACGATAATTAAGATAATTGCTTGTTAACGTAACACACAAAGCCATCTTGCGCAGTGATTGAATGCATGAGAAGAAGAAGAGCGCAAGCAGCTGTAGCAGCCGCAACACAGCGAAACACAGACGACAACGAGCAGCGCGCACGGAACAACGTGTAGAAAGAAGACCGAAAAAACACACACACACACACGCGCAGCCATACACTCGCACGAACCGAGCGCAATCTATTTTATTCACATTTTCCACCAAATAACACAGAAACAGAAAGGAAGAAAAAAAAAACGGCAGCGAAAAAAATCACAATTGCGTCGCATCACAAGAAAATACAGTGAAAAATCCGTGCAAAGTGTTTAAAAACGAGCCAATCTCAGCCCAAAGAACAAACTGGAACACTCTCAGGTGTGCCCGGCCAATTGCACAGCAAGCGGAGCATAGAAAAGAAATAACAAAAACAAAAATCGTCGCTTCCGGGCATTATGAGCATGGTTAGGCGCATAATTTTACTGGGACCCAAATACAGCGTCTGGGCAAAGGGTAAGTCCAACCAAATTGAACCACAACTAAAAATATTGTGCAAAAAAAATAGGCAAGCGCATACGTAACTGCGTCATTGGTTGAGGGCGGGAGAAGTGCGGCGGGCCTCACGTAGCCTCATATCAGCGGCAAAAACAATAAAAGCAGATTCAGCTGAAAAAAATAACAACGCCAGCAAAGTGCAAATTGAACGGTATCCCGAGATATTCGCTTATCACTTTACCCCCACCTCCCCCGCCTTGAGCAGCTGCACTCTGCCTGGCAGCCAATCGAAATCGATCTCGGCCGTTGTCTCGTCCGCGAAGGTCATCGAGTTTCGATATCAAATCAGCTCGCGGTCAAAGCCAGAGTCGTCGCCAAAAAGGGGTTGCCGCCCCAGCCAGCATCACGCATGCTACCCAGGCGGCCCCAGCTGAGGCAATAGTGCGTGTTTCGGCCACGCCCCCCGCATTTCGCGTACTGAACTTGAAATGTCTCGAGTCACTGGCTTACAACTGACCGACTTGATTGCTGACGCAACGAAAACAACGAAAAATAAAAAAAACAACTGGCATAGCCAACGTTTGATTGTCTAGCGACCCGACTGCCTGCCTGACCGTCTTGGGCCAACTTGTTTATGGCCGCGGCAATGAGGAAGCTGAAACCGCCACACTGCGAGAAACAGAGCGATAAGTCGCTCAACCGATAACTAGTCGATAGACCAGCTCGGGTGCTAATTGACCCTGACTTTCGTGGCTTTCGGTTAGCACATTCAACCGCCAGATAAGCGCCAACGATCAATGACCGAAAATCCAATCACCCCACTCACAATTCTCTCTTTGTCGCCCTCCCAGGAACCTCGGTGAACAACACACAGCACGCCAAATGCGTCATACTGAGCGCACGGGCAGCCCCAAGCAGCCGCGGCTACCATGTGGCCACCGCCCACTGCGCCGCCCACAGACACATCCTGGTGGAGCCTGCCATCACCATACCCACATACATTGACATCACCAACGGCGTGCAGTGCTCGGCCGGGGCCGCGGCCAGCGGGGCCAGTGGGGCCACCGGCGGGCCGCTGGGCTCTGGCACTGGAGGCGGCAAGCTGCCCGGGGCCGGGGCCAGCGGAGCCAGCGGCGAGCCACCAGGCGGCGGCGATAAGTTTCTCTCCTGCCCCAAATGCGGCAGCTCCTGCACACAAGTGGAGACTTTTGTGAGCTCCACGCGGTTCGTGAAGTGCGCCAAGTGCAACTACTTCTTCGTGGTGCTCTCCGATGTGGAGACCAAGCAGCGCATCAAGGAGGAGCCCAAGAACCAGCGCAAGCCGCCCCCGCCCCCCCAGAAGATCATGGAGTATCTGGACAAGCACGTGGTGGGCCAGGAGTTCGCCAAGAAAGTCCTGGCCGTGGCCGTCTACAATCACTACAAGCGCATCCACCACAACCTGCCGCAGCTGCAGCAATCAAGCGGCTCCAGTGGCGGCCCTGGCGGCGTGGGCGGCCTGGGCCTGGACGGCATGCCGCGGCCGGACCTGCTCCACATCACGGGCATTGGCCACACGCTGAACAGTTCGCCGGGCAACGAGCTGCCGCCCAAATCCCCCGCCCAAATGGGCCTGGGTGGAGCCTTAGGGGCTTCGGGTTCCAGCCTGGGAGGCCTGCACACGAGCGCCTCGTCGAGTCGCTCGGAGCATCGCGCGGGTTCCGAGATTCTGGACAAGCAGAGCAACGATGTGAAGCTGGAGAAGAGCAACATCATCATGCTGGGGCCCACGGGCTCGGGCAAGACTTTGATAGCCCAGACCATAGCCCGCTGCTTGGATGTGCCGTTTGCCATCTGCGACTGCACCACGCTCACCCAGGCCGGCTACGTGGGCGAGGACATCGAGAGCGTCATCTCCAAGCTCCTCCAGGATGCCAACTACAAGTGAGTGAACGAGGCAATCGAATTCCTGAATTGGTTTTTATGGTTCTTTTGTTTTTAGTGTGGAGCGCGCCCAGACCGGCATTGTGTTCCTGGACGAGGTGGACAAGATTGGGGCCGTGCCAGGCATCCATCAGCTGCGCGACGTGGGCGGCGAGGGCGTCCAGCAGGGCATGCTCAAGATGCTGGAGGGCACGGTGGTCAATGTGCCCGAGCGCAACTCGCCACGCAAGCTGCGCGGCGAGACCGTCCAAGTGGACACCACCAACATTCTGTTCGTGGCCTCGGGCGCCTACACGGGCTTGGATCGGCTCATTGCCCGCCGTCTCAACGAGAAGGTCAGCCTGCAGTCACCTTTCTAAGGACCTAACGAATCCTTTGTGTGCTTTCAGTATTTGGGCTTCGGCATGCCCTCCTCGAGTGGCTCGGGGCGTCGGGCCGCCCAGTCGGCCGCCAGCCCCATGGACAACGACCAGGAGGAGCGTGATAAATGCCTCACCAAAGTGCAGGCCCGTGATCTCGTCGAGTTCGGCATGATTCCGGTGAGTCTAATGGATCCTTTGGCCTTTCTTTCCTTATTAATTTGGTTTGATTTGCCTGGCAGGAATTCGTGGGTCGCTTCCCTGTGATTGTGCCCTTCCACAGCCTGAATATCAGCATGCTGGTCCGCATCCTCACCGAGCCGCGCAACGCTTTGGTCCCGCAATACAAAGCCCTGCTGGGCCTAGACGAAGTCGACCTCACCTTCACCGAGGATGCCGTCAAATCGATAGCCACCCTGGCCATGGAGCGGCACACCGGCGCGCGAGGCCTGCGCTCCATTATGGTGAGTGGAAGGAAGATCCTCTTGTCTCCTCTCCCGACTAAGCTGTGTTTATTTTAGGAGCAACTGCTGCTGGATCCCATGTTCATTGTGCCCGGCTCGGATATCCGTGGTGTACACATTACGGCCGACTATGTGCGCGGCAAGGATTCGCCTGTTTACAGCCGGGAGTCCGATGATCCGGCGGCCGCGGCTTCCAGTGCAGCCGATGCTGCTGACAGCGAGGCCACCACGCCCCATAACGATAAGAACTTTGAGGATAGTGAAAAAGTACGACTAAAGCAGTAGGAAAATACTAGACACCCGCCCCCTGCCCCTGCGCCGCCTTGCTGACCTCAGCATCTTTCACTTTCCATTTTCCGTTCTAGTTTCTTTTTGTGCTTTCTTCCTCCGTCTCTTTCCTTTTTCTCTTGCTACTTTTAATGCTTAATTTAGAATTTCTGTGTTTACTGTTCCGAACCGATCTAATTTGTACTTTTTTTAGTCTTGTATTACTGACAATTTGATGGGTTCGTAGCAAAAAAAAAAAAGAAAAGAAGGGAAAAGAAGAATCTAGAAAGTTATATTCCTTTGCCCCCATCCCTGTCCTTTTGAATGCCCGCGCAAGTTCCGAGCAGTCGCCAGCCCTCGTCGATTGCCATGGGTTGCCCTTTTGCTGTTGTTTGTGGCGGCGGTGGCCCGGCCGGCAGGCCAAGCGAAGCAGGACTCGGTAGGGCCTGCAAGAAATCGAAAAAAAAGAATATAATACAAATGTAATTTTATTTTGAACTATTTTCTGTTCTAAGCAATTGTAAAAAAATTTTCACTAGAAATTAAACCAAAAAAAATAATATAAAATGTTTTAAACAAAAAAAGGTGTGGCGCCATCTGTAGGACTGCTTTAGCAACTCTGCATGATCAGAGCGCTTTTATCGTAAAGAGGCTGCCACTTTTCGATTGAATTTTTGTACTTAACTTGGAGGCAGGGCTGCATGTCGACGACGCCAATTTCATCGTTTGGGGAAGTAATCGCAATCGAAAAATCGCGGCAAAAAGCGCTTCTAGTCTGCGTTATGTGTTAATTAATTATTAATTTGTGAAACTTGTGGTGCTTTAATAATCAAACCGAATAGAGATAAAACATGCCGGGGTGGTGTTTATGTAGCAGCGCCAGATCCAAGCCTGTGGGCAGATGTTTTGTAGCTGAATTTCCTGGAGTCCCTGATGCTCCGCCGGAGTCGTTGGTGAGTCGCTGCCTCTTTTATTTCATTTAATTTATTTTATGGTAATTCCTTTTATTATTTTGATTAATGGGAATTCCTTAAGAGATACATTGTTATTTGGTTTGGTAGAACTTTTATTTACACTCGCAAAGTCTTTGCGGCTGCTGGGGCTGATTTTCCATGCTTATTTTTATTTAAATTGCATTTTGCATTTTGAACTAAACAAAGTTTGCACAAAAGTTTGATTGGACTAGAAACTAGTAACTAGGCTACTCGAATAATCATTTCCATTGCAACTGGCCGTGGGGAAGGGGAAGGGGGGAAAGGTACTAAAATTATTTCATTTGGCTTTCTTGTTTTCTTTTTTTTTTGTTTTTGTTTGTTGTGTATAAATTTGTATAAAAATTCGTAAGTAAATAAATAGGTTTTGTTTTGTGTGGTTTTTGATAATTGTATAATAGTTAAAAGACAGGCTGATTGCCTAGGCGCCCTCTCAATCGTTCTCCTCGGTTATGAGCAGCTCATATTCCTGGGCTGCAAACCGATCCCAATCGGAAGTCTTTAAAAAGGGGAAACAATAATATTAAATTTATAAATGAAATTGTTATTCCAACACTCACATATTCGTCTCGCTGGGAGGCAAAGGGATCGCGCTGCTCGTGGTCCAGATACTTTTCCAGATTGAAGAACGTGTCGAAGAAAACGTGCGTCATTTTGCAGCGCTTCAGATCGCCCAGCGTAATGCAGTCCCGATTCGCTGGCTTGATCATGTCCAGCATCTGGAACAACAAGAAGGGATTAAAGGATTAATAAGACCCAAAGGGTTCCCCGAGGATCTTCCCACCTGACACAGGCAGTCCTCGAAGGGCAGGCACTCGATGCCGATGCCCTCCATGCGCTGCTGCTGCTCCTCGTAGAAATATTCCAGCTCGTACATGGAGAGGGCGCCGTCGCCGTCGACGTCCATGCAGCGGAACCAGTACTCGATGGCTGTGGGTGTGCGTTTGTCCTCCTCGGAAAGGATGAACCAGACAAAGTCCGTGTAGGACATGCGGGCCTCGTCGTCGGGGGACTTTTTGTTGTCGCTGCGCGTGACGCAGCCGGAGAAAATGCGCTCCACGATGCGCGTGGAGAGGGCATGATCGCTGTGCCTGGCCAGATCCTCTTGGTTGATGAGCAAGTCGTGGTCCTTGTCCAGCTCCCAGAACTTGCAGTAGATCACATAAAAGTGCTCGTAACTGAAAAAGGCCATAATCTGGTTGATGTCCTCCTCCTCCTCCAGCAGGCTGATCATCTGCAAAGCGAGATTTTTTATACGAGAGAATAATGAGAATAAGCAACTTCCTACCTCGAGCAGATCGGATCGCTTGAGCTCGGAAATTGTGATTTTGCCGCTCCAACTGCGGTTGACCGAATAGAAGATGCGTGCGATGACCGTGTGCACGTATCTGGAATGGAATTCGGTGGCCTCCTTGAGGAAGGCCAGGCCGGGATGCGTGTCGACCACATCCTGCACCATGGGCACCAAATCCTCGGGCACAATATACGAACGAAAGCGCTGGCCGCGCGACAAAATGTACACGAAACGCGAGGCAGCCTCATGGCAATACACGTTCATCCTGCAAGCAAACAAGGACTTTAGAAACCACAAAACTCAGATCCTCAGCCTACTCACTGCTTCCAGAACTCCACGAACCGCTGGCGCTCCACCAGCCCCGTCTGGCCAGTCTGGCAGAAGACCATCACGGGCATGCGCCAGTAGAAGGGCAGCCCACACAATTTGAGGATGCGGGGCAGCTCGTCCTTGGTCACCTGGTTGTTGGGAAAGGAATCAAAGGCCGACAGGATGCCCCGCAGCACCCGTTCCATGGCAATCGTGGGCTGCGGCTTGCCATGTGGAAAATAGAATCTGCCAACCAAAAAAACCACATTAGAATCTTTGAATCCTTTGAGATCCTTCCACACTCACCTGGGTATGTAGACGCTCTTGGTGCTGCGTATCTCCTTCTGCAGCAGATTCTGCTCGGGCGGCGCTGGCGGCGTCGAATGCAATTTAACCTGTCGAACAATCCAATCGGTATGATTTTCGGGTTTATATTTAAATTCCCCAACGACCCCGAATTATTTGCAGGCCGACGGCGTCGTCAAGACCAAATATTTTCCCCCTCACACACTCAATAAACGAAATTCGAAATTCGTTTTTGTTTACACGAAAAAAAGAGAAAAGAACCCAAAAGAGGAAGAGGCAACCGAGAATTTCGGAGTGACGCCCACGGCATTTAATTTTCCTTTGAATTTATTATAAAATATCCAAACAAGATTGCGGGTGGGTAATTCAAGAAGGAATTTATAGGCAGGAATATTTGAAAGAATTGGTAAATTGAAAAATAATGAATTTATGGCTTCTTAATTGGGAAATAATTTAAGGGTTTTCGAAGGGTAATTTTTCGGAGTTCTGGGTAAATTTAATTCTTTTAGGGATAAAAACTTAATCTTTAAAAAGTCTTTTAGGATTTCGGTTTTCTAAATTCGGAGTAAAATTCTCCCCAAACAGATTTCAAGAACTTTCCAGCTCCTCATCAATTTCCCAATCACCTTGATATTTTCCGCCACGCCCCTGCGTTTTTACCTTCCTTATTGCCCGCCCACACGTTTGGTTTCCTTGTTCTCATTTCATTGGCAGTTCCATTCATGATTTTCGGAACTGTCAACGAAGACATTTCAAAATTAATCTTCCCTCTGGCCAAATCGCCGGCATCGACCACAAAGAAGACTGAAAAAATTACGTATACGTCGGCGGAGCACTCGTACAAAAATTACGCATACGCATCGTTGGCAAAATTTATAGCCAAGTCAGCACAAAAATACCAACAACAACAAAAAAAAAAAAACCCCTCAATTGAGTCTCTGCTAACAGTTTATATAAATAATTGAAAACATTCTCTTCTCTGGGGGGAAATATTTTTAGAGTTTATTTACTCGGTACTAAAAAACCCAACTAACCAGAAAGACCCCAGAGGGGGTGGGGGGTTTTAACGTCAACAACTATAATCACATATTTGTATAATTCGATTTGAAGTTGAGCAAAAACTTCGAGAGAGGTAAATTTTTTCGGTGATTTTCGGAGAACTGGAAGCGAAATTTACGGCTTGTAATTAAACAATTAAAAATAAATAAAAAAATCACCGCCAACAACGGCAGCCACACCAGCAACAACAAAGCAAACAAAAACACACAAAAAACCTAAACAAAAAAATGCAAATGGAAAAAAAATCTCATGCAGCGCTCGTGCTTTGGGCTTGGCAGCCCCCGAAAAGGGGGGATATTTTCGTTGTTGTTGCTGGTCAGGTCGTGATGATCGCACTCAACTGATACAGGCTATGAGCTAACATCAGGGGTGGTCCAAACAATCAGTCTTGGGGTCGGAAATGGAGAATAGGAAGTTAAGAACCTTACCCGAGAGATAGAAGAGTCTTAGAAGGTCTTTGAGAGGTTATAGAAAGGGTATGAGGTGATCTTTCGTTTTCTAATCCTTTAAATACAAAGAGGTTTCAGATTCCAAAACTACGAAATCAAGAAGAGGAAGTTTAAGTGCTTCCCCAAAAGGTAGAAGAGCCTTACAAGGTCTTTAAGAGGCTATAGAAAGGGTATGAGGTGATCTCTGGTCCCTTTACCCCTCAAATACAATGGGTTTTCGCTTTGCCAAACCCCGAAAACGAGAATAGGAAGTTAAGAGCCTTACCCAAAAGATAGAAGAACCTAACAAGGTCTCTAAGGGGATATAGAATTAAGATTTGTGAAGGGTATAATACAATATTAAAAATTAATCCATTAAACACAGTAAGTTTTTGGATTCCGGAGCTCCGAAAACAAGAATAGGAAATTCAAGTGCTTTCCTGAAAGATAAAAGAACCTAACAAGGTCTTTATGGGGATATAGGATATATTTGAGATTAGGGAAGGGTATGGGATGTTCTCTTGACCCTCAATCCTTCAACTACAATAAGTTTTCTAGCTCCGAAACTCCGAAAACGAGAATTGGAAGTCGATGTGCTTCCCCAATAGACAAAATAACCTAACAAGGTCTTTAAGAGGGTATAGGTCTCAAATTTGTGAAGGGTAAGGGTCTCCTTTTGCTCTGTATGTTCTACGGAATCCACAGTCTCAAGAATGATCAATTTTTGACTTTTAAATTAGTTTTTTTTGGGCCTCTGCCCGTCTCCCTAACAACTGCGAAAATCGCCCGCCATTTCTCCCTCGTGTTAAGGGTAAGGGTAAGTTTTTGGCTACCCTGAGCACCCCTGATGACCGGCGCTCATCGGCGTGATCGTCATCTCTTTTGTTTGCCTTTTGGCAAGCGATTCGAACGTGGCGCTTTCGGCGTAACCTTAAATCAATCAATGTTGCTGCTGTTGCTGCTGCTGCTGCTGATGTTGCTGTTGCCGATCGTTGGCGATAACAGCCGCCCCCTCTCTCCCCTGTACCCTCGCTCTCTGTGTTTGCAGAGCTTCCTCTCTCAGTAGCGGCTGCGTCAGCGATTTGTTAGATAACCGAAAAAATCGCCTCGCTGCGATGCGCCCACCTTCGATTTCAGGAAAACTGCACTCACCTTGAGGAGGCTCTTGGGCGGAGCTTCGCTGGGATCGGGTCGTTTGATGTTCAAGAAGGAATTCCTCGCGTCCGGGCATTTCTCGAACATGAGCACGCGTTCGGCCACCGAGCCGCGGGTCAGAAGATTTCCACGTCCCACTGGAAAAACAAATCGATTAGCAGGGGTCCTGGGAAAAGGGGTGGGGGGAGGTGCTTACAATTTGCATCCTTGCCATTGGTGAGTGCAACACTCCGAGTGCCGCTAGACGGTTTGACTTTATTCAACGTTGGCATCGTTGTGGCGCCCGGCGGCGATGTTGCTGCTGCTGGCGACGCATTCATGGCCTTTGACGACGACGACGATGGGGCGATGTTGCTGTTGTTATCGGGGGCGGGATTGCTGCTGATTGTTGCTGGTTTGTTCTCTTTGGTTGCCGGTTTTGTTTCGTCTTTGGTTTTCGCCAATTTATTGACTGTTGCAGTCGAATTGCTGCTGCTGCTGCCGCCCTGCACTGTCGCTTTCGCTGAGCTGCGCGTTGCTGTTGTCGTCCTCGCCGCTTCACTATTTTTATCAGCAACTGTTGCTGTTGTCGTTGCTGCTGCTGATTGCCCGCCATTTGCTGGGCCTGGGCTTTTGGCCAACTTCTTGGTGGGCTGGTCGGCCGCTGTTAACTTTACAGCGCTGCTGGTTTTGGTCGTGCGTTTCTTTGTTGTTGCTGTTGCTGCTGGGGGGGAATCTTTGTGCAGCAACTCGGAGATTTTGAGGAGATTCTGCTGCTGCTGTTCGCTGAGATTATTCACGTCCAAGTGCAAATCAATATCGTAGTTGAGATTCACATCCACTGCTGAGGTTTTGGCCACAACAGCAGCAACTTTCTTGGGCGATTGCAGGGCGGCCTCGTCGCTGGCTTTTGCAGACTTGCTGGCTGGGGTTTTAGATTTCTGCAAGGACGAGGAAGACTTCTTCAGTTTGCCATTCGATTGGCCCAGAACAGCCGCAGCAGCCGGCAGGGCGGCCGTTGTTGCTGCTGCTCCTACTGCCGTTGTTGCTGGTGCTGCTGCCGTTGTTGCTGCTGTTTCCTTGGCCGTGGGTGACTTTTTCGCCGTGCCCTTGCCTCTTTGTTCTTTGTCTTTGATCACAAAGCTGCTGACCAACTTTTGAAGCCCCTCGGCGCTGTTGTTGTCGGCCGCCGCTGCAGCCGCAGCAGCAACATCCGTCAGATCGCCAACAGCAGCCGCATTTGTGTACATGTCGAGCAGCTGGGCGGGCGGCAGGCCGCGGCTCTTCCACTGGTGATAGATGGCATCGGCGTGCTCGTTGATTTTCTTCGACAGCTCGGCGATTTCGGCGCTGGCGTCGACAACATCGCCGGCAATGTTGTTGCTGGCGCTGGCGGGCGATTTGTTGGCGGTCTGGAGCTTGGGAGATTTGGGGCTGCTGGCTTTCCGGGGGCCTGTGGTTGTTGTTGTGGTTGTGGTTTTGCTGGCGGTGGCAATGGCCACGGAGCTGACCATGTTGCCGGCGTTGCTGCTGCTGACCTTTTTTGTTTTTGTTGTTGTTGTTGTGGTTGTTGTTGTTCCCGCTGCTGCTGCTGCTGCTTGCATTTTCACCCACTCAGTTTTGTTGTTTCACAAATTTTCTGTATGCCACAAAATTTCGAATTTTCGAAATTCGCATTTTTAAATTTCAATTTTTTTTGGGGGGTTTTTCTTTTCTTTTTTGGAGGGGAAATTATTTAATTGGCCGCAGAGTTGAACTTTTTTCGCTTCTGTTTCATTCACTTTTCACATTTCCCTCGAGTTTTTCCAATCCGTATGGCGAATTCTATTTATAACCAAAATAAAAATACAAAAATTTCCTATTTCGTTATTTCGGATGCCGCAACACAGCATCACGGACGCACAACCTCACACACACACACACACTGACACACACACACGCGGGTGCTCGCACAGCCAGACACGGGGCCTTTTATAAGTAGGAACAACGCGTAATCGTAGGCACAGTGGGACAAGGGCCATTGGGGGAGGGGAGAAATTAAGATTATTAAGTCCTTAAAGAGGAGAGAGATTCTACGTTAGGGAGAGAGGAATTAAAGAGAGAAAGAGAAGCTCCTGAATTGAAAGAGAGATGAAGAAATATTTAAGGAATCTAGAAGACTAAATAAATTTTTGGTGAGATTTAAAAAAAAGCTGAAGAGGAAATAAGGAAGATTCTAGGCTAGAAAGAGAGAGAAAGATTAGAGAGAGGAAGAGAAGCTCCTGAATTAAATAAGAAATTAAGAAATATTTAAGGAATCTTGAAGACTAATTATTTTTTTGGAGAGATTTTCAAAAATGCTTGAAATATTTCACTATTTTGTGAAAAGGAAATAAGGAAGATTCTAGGCTAGAAAGGGAGAGAATGAGAAGCTCCTGAATTAAATAAAAAATGAAGAAATATTTAAGAAACCTAGAAGATTAATTATATTTTGGCTGAGATTTATAAAAAATGCTTTAAATATTTCACTATTTAGTGCTCTTAACCCTCATAAAAAAGAAACCTGAAGAAACCAACTAAAATTCCTAAGAAATATTCCCGATAAGAGTTCCCTACTCCCTGAGGAATTCTCAATACCCTCTTATGAAATCAACGGTGACGCCAACATCTCACTTTCTAGCAAACTGACTCCCGGTGACCTCGCACTGCCCCCCCTCCCCTCCCCTATAACTGTTTGTTTACCCCTTTAAGTGGGCGCACACTTTCTCGCTAATTAAAGCAAATGGAAAAAAAAGAGTGCAGTTTTCGTGAACCCTGACCCACTGTACGTGCGCGTCCGAAGAACCGAACTGAGCATGCCACACTGACGTTTTCGTAGGGGCCGTCCGACCGGGAGGGGGTGGGTATCCAAATTTTCGTGTCTTAAGAGGAGAACACAAAAAAAAAAAATAGGAGCCGTCGGCTGCTCCCGCGGGGCGGCAGCTGCTGCTTCTTCTTCTACTTTGTACTAAATTATTCGAAAATAAATTTCGAAGTAGTTGCCTGCACTTTTTTTGTTCGAAGAGGATCGAACGGGACTGGGCGGCCGGGGGCGGGGGCAGGCGGTCTGCATTTACAGTATTTATAATTTTATGGGCGCTGCTGTCGCTGCTGCCGATGACGCTGGCTGTCGATTGTCGTGTTCACTGATGTTTGTCTGCAATTTTTTTTATTTAATGATTTAATTGCTGTCAAGGGGGTCGCGGGGGGACGCTCAGCTTTTGTCATCAATTAAGGAAAAGGTTAATCAAATTTTTTTGCACGAAATTGCGTTGGGTGGGCGGCGACGTTAAGCACACGCGGACACTAAGAAGTTGGCGGAAAATGTGTGTTTTTGGAAAATTGAAAATCCCCTCGAACGTATTTACGCACGCACACACACTCGGCTAAATTTAAGGAAGGAACATAATGGAAATTAAAATAAAATAAAACCAACGGCATCCGCGTCGCCTGCCGTGCCGACTGCCGTTTTGTTACTGTAAATCTCAAATTCCTCCCACTCTAGCAGCGCCTGTGGTGGATTAACACAAGGTGCGGCCATTTAACACGCACTATGAAATAAACAACTCTAAGAGAAGCGCCATATTGAAATTCAGACTCACCTTGTCTAATCTCGCGCTCAGTGATCTCATTTGAGAGCAGTTGGCAGCGCGCTCTCGCTGGCGCTCAATGCGCTCTCCGTTTTTACTACCCCCACAGTCACACATACACGCGCACACAGGCACAGGCGCAGCCGTGGCTGGCGCTGGCTGCTGCCCCCACACCTCACACAGACAGGCCGTCGGGTCGTTTAGCATTCGACACAAATCAAATTATGAGTGGCTCGTGCCAGCTGACCGCCGGGATGCTCTTTTTCGCAACGAACTAGAAAGAAACGAGATAAATTTCTTTAATTTCTATATATTTATTTTAAATTTCTTATTTAATTTAATACTTTCCTTTAATTAAGCTTTGGGCAACTCCTGTCCTGCGTTGCTCGCAAAAAGAGTAAACAAATGGCGGCTTATTTTGGTGGGGGAACTTCGCCTAGCTAAAAATTTCTTGTTGTTTTCTGCATTCTGTTTTGTGCTGGCTTAGTTGTTGTTTTTGTCAAATTGTCTTTTGTTTTATGGTTTTAATTGTTTTTTTTTGCGGCAGGTGGGCGATTCTCCCCCTTCCACGGCCAATCGAAAAGCATTTGGAATCACAATTCTCGATTTGTTGGCATCTTCATTTCATTGTTTGTCTGTCTGGCCGTCCACCTGCCGCCTGTCTGCCTTTACCTGTTTCTTGTTAAATTTCACACACACCCACACACACACAGGGCGAGCGATCAAACCGACAGGCGGGTTGCATTTACCGCTGGGGAGGGGAGGGGGGGCGATTACGTGCCAAACCGCAAATTCGTTGCTATTTTTTGCCACTGAGCGCAGCTTCCGGTTTTTAGCCCTGCCGAGTGTGTGTGTGTGCGTGTGTGGATGCATTGTTGTCATAACCAAAAAAATGTTTCTTATTTTTTTCAGGCCCTTCTCGCTTGCCGTCTCTTTCTAGCCAATGACCCAATTTCGTGGGCGCTGCTTGGTTAGATTATCAAATTTAATGGACTCGATTTATGATCTTGGAATTCTTTCAACATGTGGCAAACACTTGACATTGAAATTCGAGCTGGAGGAGATTCGGCCCATGGGGCGTATGAGCCATCGATTTGCTCCTGACACATTGAACGCTTCGCATTGACACATTAAATCGGCTGGGAAACCTTTGAAAAGCAACCCAGACTATTGACATTGGCCCACGTCAACGGCTGGAGAAATTTATGGATGCCTAGGACCGCTTATGGGGCTTATAAGCGGGCAGATTCTGGCGGCGACGACAGCGGCTAATTGAATTTGCTTGGGGCAAGCAAGAAACTATAAAAGCTGGCGGAGGTGGCAGGTGCGGTTGCAGGTTTCTAAAACGACCGAGTCGCCGCGAATAGTCCGCTCCAGTGAAATTTTCAGGAAGAGACGAAATTTTTGTGGGAAATCTTGGAAAATTTGCCGGGTACACAATTAAAATGGAGAGGTGCGTTTTGTCCTTTTGAATGCTCCCCTCCAATCCTTTCTCACCTGTGTTGTTGTTGTTCTTGCAGCTTTGCAGCCGTAGCCACGCAACTGGGGCCCCATTTCGCCCCCTTGTCCAATGGATCGGTGACAGACAAGGTGAGCAGGCGGAAGGATGTCCTGGGCACCAATCCAGATTGTTTGTTTTTAGGTCACTCCCGATATGGCGCACTTGATCAGCCCGTACTGGAATCAGTTCCCCGCCATGGACCCCATCTGGGCGAAGATCCTCACGGCCTACATGATCATCATTGGCATGATTTCCTGGTGCGGCAATGGCGTGGTGATTTACATATTTGCCACCACAAAATCGCTGCGAACACCGGCCAACCTTTTGGTTATCAATTTGGCTATTTCGGATTTCGGTATCATGATCACCAACACCCCGATGATGGGCATTAATCTGTATTTCGAGACCTGGGTCTTGGGGCCCATGATGTGTGATATTTACGCGGGCCTGGGCTCGGCCTTTGGCTGCAGCTCGATTTGGTCCATGTGCATGATCTCGCTGGACCGTTATCAGGTCATTGTCAAGGGCATGGCGGGCCGTCCGATGACCATACCGTTGGCATTGGGCAAAATCGCCTACATTTGGTTCATGTCCAGCATTTGGTGCCTGGCGCCGGTCTTCGGCTGGAGCAGGTGAGTGGCGGCGCAATGGCAACCCTGGCCCAGCGATTAATCGATTAATCATTAGGTATGTTCCTGAGGGCAACCTGACCTCGTGCGGTATTGACTACCTGGAGCGCGACTGGAATCCTCGCTCCTACCTGATCTTCTACTCCATCTTTGTGTACTACATTCCTCTGTTTTTGATCTGCTACTCCTACTGGTTCATCATTGCTGTAAGGGGGGCAAATTGAATCCTGGGAAGCTTTGTTCATTGTGTTTTTTCAGGCTGTGTCCGCCCACGAGAAAGCCATGCGCGAGCAGGCCAAGAAGATGAATGTGAAATCTCTGCGCTCCTCTGAGGATGCCGAGAAGAGCGCTGAGGGCAAACTGGCCAAGGTGGCTCTGGTCACCATCACCCTGTGGTTCATGGCCTGGACTCCCTACTTGGTCATCAACTGCATGGGTCTCTTCAAGTTCGAGGGCCTCACTCCGCTCAACACCATCTGGGGAGCTTGCTTCGCCAAGTCGGCTGCCTGCTACAATCCCATTGTCTACGGCATCAGGTGAGTCTGGCAAATAAGAAATCCTTGGTTAAATTGTTGTTGCCTTAGCCATCCCAAGTACCGCTTGGCTTTGAAGGAGAAATGCCCATGCTGCGTGTTTGGCAAGGTGGACGATGGCAAATCGAGCGATGCTCAGTCTCAGGCCACCGCCAGCGAGGCCGAGTCCAAGGCATAAATGGCCAACACCAACAACAACAGCAACAACTTTACAACAACATGAATTACCAACAAAGCAACAACAACAGCAACAAGAACAACAACAACAACTGCAGCAACAGAACGAAACGCTTTCGAGAAAACATAAAACAGCAACAACAATACCTACAGCAATTGTTGATGATATAATAAAAAGAAAACTTCAACTGCAATGTCAACAAAGACAACAAAAAAAACTGTACCAAAAAAATAAATGCAAACGAACTTTTAAAAAAGTTAAATCGAAGAAATCTGTTCTGACCCACGCGCGCTTCCATTTATAGGTGGAGTAGCCAGGGCTGCAAACGCTAACGATTGGCAGGGAAATACAACCCTGTTATGAATGTAGAAATGCAGCCCTGAAATGCAACCCTGTAGGTGGTTTTTAAATTTGAATTTAAAAAGCGCGCGCTGTGGATGGCCCGCTGAAATTTCCAATTTGTTTTTATTTTGAGTTTTAAATTAGCAAGGCACTTAGAATTACAATTTTAAGGCAAATTTCACAATCTCATTAGGTGTTTCTTTTATAAATTAACATGCAAATTCAGTTTTAAGGCGGTTTAGTGGCGGTTAGTGTGCGAAAATGTATCTTAAAAAAATATTAACCAACATTGAGTTAAACAACAACAACAACAAGAATATCAATCGATATGAGAAATGGCCCAGCCAATATCCTCCAGTTTCACTCCTTTAAATTCTTTTCCCCCTCTCAATCGCTGCACGAATCGTATTCACTTTCGCTTTTCTTGACTTTCGCTTTGAACGAAACTGAAGAATCCGTTGTGGTGGTGGCCACGGCCGTGGTGGTCGACGTGGTGGTGCTTGGAGCCGTCGACACGCTGTCAAAGGTCACTGGAGGCGATTTCTTATAAGTGCCCGGCGGGCTATTCAAATAATCCGAAGTGCAAGCCCGTTCCTGAATAATCAACTTCCACAGACGAACCTCCACACCGACCCTGAATCAGAGGAGAGTTAGGAAATGAGAAATTGAAAGAGAGTTAAGCTCACCTCAGTCCGAGCCTCATGAGGTCGAGCTTCTCCATGTTGTAGACAAAGTCCTCGAAAGTGAAGCCCTCATTGAGAATGAGCGTCTTGGAGAACTCGTCTATGTCGCGCTGGGAGAGCCACTGGCGCAGCTGCTCGTCAGTCTCGTGGGGGCCGAAGTTGTGCTTGCTCAGTGTGCGCTTCACTGGCCCGGCCGAGCCACTGGGACTCAAACGATGGCACTTCTTCGTAAAGCCATTGAAGCTGCTCCTAAAAAAGACGAAAGAATGTAAAGAAAGTCTCCAATTCCCTCAGCTCTGCTCACCGTAGACGCTTGCGGCCCACCATGTAGATGTGGGCCAGCTCCTGGCTGATGCTGTGGAGGGCGCGCAGGTTCTGCTGCTGCTGCTCGAACAGCTGGCGCTGCAGGATTTTCTGGTTGTCGCGTATGTCGCGCAGGATCCTCACATAGTCGCCGGAGCCCGAGGCCGGCGCCAGGCCCGAGTCCGTTTCAGTCTGGTTGGCGCCCAACGGCAGCAGCTTATCCTGGCTGTCCGTGGTCGTGTGCACGCTCTCGTCATCATTGCCCGACAGATCCTTGTCCGCCAAATTGGCCCCTAGCTCAGGCGAGAAAATCGTCACAGCTGCCTGGACGGCCCGTTTAACCAAATTGTCCAGGGCAAACATCCAATGCGGCTTGATGCACTGCAGGCGCAAAACAGACACCACAGCATCCTGGAAGGAGTACAAGGCCAAATGCAGATGATCCAAGGCCACAGCGTCGTGGTTGAGCTTCTGTTTCATGCCATTGATGGTGGCCTCCAAGTGCTTGTCGTTCTCGTTGGAAATGTAGTTCCGCAGGCCGCACAGAAGGTCCTGCAGGTCGCTCTTTCGAATGGCCAAGGTGGTGTTGGGGTCGGCGATGATGTTCTTCAGCCAAATGTCGCAGATCTTGGAGGCATCCACGGCCAGCACATTGGACAGGGTCACGCGCCGCTGCGAGTCCTTTTTCAGGCGGTAAAAGCCATTCGACTCGCTCGTCTCGCTGATGCTGGCCCTCAGCGAAGGCGTGGAAGGCTCAATCTCTGGTGAGAGCAAAAAACCCGACGAATTCCTACGCTCCCGCAGGAACTGATTCCCCGTCATGTCCTCAATGTCCACCGACGACGAGTGGCTCACTCTGTGGATGAAAAAAAGCTGCTCAAAGGATCTTAAAGGGGTTCGCCCGCCCTTGCTTACTCCAACTCCGGCGTGGTGGGCGTGTTGCAAGTTGTGTTGTAGGTCAGCGGGGGCGTGGTTTTGTGGACCAACCGATCGGCCGGCACGGAGATGCTACGGCTGAAGTCCGGCCCAGGCAATCCAGGCAGGCCCACGCGCAGCTTCCTCGGTTTGCTGTTAAAAAAACCAAAGATTAGATTCGCCAGGATAAGCGACTTGACTTACTCGGTGAGGAAAGGATCGTCGAGCAGCTGCAGGGCCGAGGGCCGGTCGCTGACGCTGATGGCAAAGCAGCGGAGAATAAAGTTCTTAGCATTGGCGGACAGCTCCTCGGGGATCGCAGGATGCTTCTTATGATAGCCCACCATGAACATGGCCGAGTGGGGGCTGCCCAGCTCAATGAAGGGCGGCTTGCTGGTGGCCATCTCCACATTCGTGCAGCCGAAGGACCAAATGTCTGCGGCCGGGCCGTAGCCCCTTACGCCCTGGTCAATGACCTCGGGCGCCATGTACTGCAGGGTCCCGGTGAAGGTGTCCAGCATGGGATTGATGCGGGCCAGGCGCTTGGAGGTGCCGAAGTCGGAGATCTTCACCACGCCGCTGTAGGTGTTGACCAGGACATTGTCGCCTTTGATGTCGCGATGGACAATGTCCTGTTCGTGGAGGTACTTGAGGCCCTCGAGGATTTGCTTCGAATAGAAAGCCATGGTGGATTCGTTGCCCTTGAGCGGGCCCCATTTGGTCTTCAGCAGATCGGAGAGCGAGCCGCCGGGCACTTGCTCCATGAAGATCTTGAAGAAGCCGTCCTCCGAGCGCGAGCCAATGTACTGGACAATGTTCCTGTGCCGCAGCTGCGAGTGCAGCTTGATCTCCTCGTGCAGCGGCTGCACGTCCTGCGAGTTCTTCTCCGGCACCTCCTTGATGGCCACGCGCACTTGGGTTTGCTTATTCCGGCCGGCATAGACAGTGCCATAAGTGCCCTTGCCCAGGAGGATCTTCTTGTTCTGCTCGTCGTAGTCGTACTCATACTACAGGATATTAAGGAATTATAATAGATTCAAAGGATTTGCTGGTCTGCCACTCACCTCCATCTGGCGGTCCTCGTCGTTGTCCAGGTTGACGAAAACCTCCTGGTCGGCCGTCATCTCCAGAATCAAATTGTAGAACTTCTGCCGGCACTCAGTGGAGGGAAAGTAGATCTGGAAGTCATCCGAGTTGTGGTGGACGTACAAATAAGCGCAGCGGTCATCGCGCTTATAAAGGCTCACAGATTTGATCTTCGAGGCCACGAAGAGGAAATCGTGCAGCTTCTTGCAATCATTCTTCGAATGGGCCAGGCAAATATTCACAATCTGTATGGACTTCTCGTCGGCATCCATGTTGATGGTCACATAACTCGGCATATAGATTTTCTGCGGCTCCAGGATCTGCCAAGAAAATATTTAAACAAAAACTCTAAGAAAGGATTCTATAATGCCCACCAGTATGGGAAATCGTATGCTGTTGATTTCCTCGGTGTTGGTGGCCTCGAGAAAGAAGTCCATCCAGAACTGGAAGACCTGCTCTTCGATGATGGGCGGGCGGTCCTCGGGCTTCTTGCGGAACCGATGGATCAGCGAAATGTTACCAATCGTTGACTTCAAATACCAATTCGGTGGCTTTAATTTAAACATACATTCGGCCGCCTGTATGGCCTTGGCGTAGTTCTCGGCCAGCACAGAGATTTCGAAAAACGTGGCCACATCCCAGTACTCGCCCAGGCTGGACAGGCTGCCCTTCTTGCCTATCAGATTGTTCAGAGTCATGCCAATGTGCTGGAGTTCCTCGCTGCTGCTGAACTCCTTGCCCTCGATGACCAGCAAAGTGGCTAAATTGATGCCCGCGTATTCGTTGGGCTGCTTCTCGAAGCTCTGGCGGTACCACTTGATGGCATGGGCCAGGCTGTTGGAGTCCGTGTAGTCGGACTCCACGAAGATGTCCTTGTAGATGCGCCCGCACAGGCAGAGCATATCAGGGAAGCGGTTCTCTTTGTTCTCCAAAGCTTTAAGCGAGGATTCCAAGGCCTTTTCGCGGTCGCCGCGGCGGTTGCGGCGATTCAAGGCAAAGGCATACAAAAAGCTCATGTTGCCGGTCTCCACGAACTTGCGGGTGTTGGGAATATTCTTGAGGTCGCTGACCAAACGCACCATGGCGTCGTAGTCCTGGACATCGCGCAGGGAGCACATGAAGCTCAAGACAACCTCGCCGCACAGGACATGCTTGTCGTCCAGCCGCTTGCGCATTTCATGCAGAATGCTCTTGAGCTTGGGGCCATTCGAGGCATGGGCATCCCGGGCGGCCCGCAGATCCGCCAAAAACTTCTCCCGCATGTGGGCTCTGGGGAGAAAACAGCAGTTAATTGGTTAAATAAAAAACTTAACTACGATTTACTTTGATTGGATCTCGACATCCTGCAGCATGCGGCGTAGGCGGGACTGCAAAGTGGGCGGGGTTGAGCGGCCCTCGGCCGGCGGCTCCTTGTTGCTTAGATGCGTCAAATTGCAGGTGTTGGTGTCGCTGTTCAGTTTGTACGACAAAATCAAATAGTTGGCATAGGAAACCTTTAAGAAAAAACAAAGCGGATTATTTTTATGGACGCGAGTGTGGCGGCTGTTGCAATCGCCGCCGCGCCAAAGGGTGTGTGGGCGAACGTGCCCAACGCGCAGTGGCCGCAATTTCCACGGAACATAACAACAACTCACAAACAAACATCTAATTGCTTGGTTTTCTTTTGTTTATCTTATCACGCACGTAACCGAGTTGTCGATTATTCTTGCTTGATCTTCTGGCCGTGGCGAGGATGTAAATGCAAACACACAAGCGTATCCAAAGGGACGCCCACGCACCTTTAAACTGAGCGTCTGCTTGGACTCGACGTCGTTGTAGATGAGTATGTTCTGTTTCATGTTGAAGCTCTCGCGCACCCCGTGCTGGTAGGAGAGGGAGCCCTGTTGGGCCTGAATGCTCAGATCGATGACCGCCACATCCGCATTGTAGAAGGTTTCCAGCACATTCGTCTCGCCGAAGTCCATCCGATCGAACTGCAAATGTGTGGGGGTGGGCAGAGAGTTATTGTATAATCGTTGGGGTATTTGAATTTGATGCGCAACCGACCTGAATTCTGTGGAAGTTGGCACCGACCGCCTGGACAGCCTCTTCGACTTCTTCGAGGGCGCGGAGGCGGTCGTCCAGGTGCTCGGTGATTGCTGTGTCGATAACGCAAACCACATCCATCGCCGTCATATTGCCGTCGGCGTTGATTTAATTAAACTTCCACTGCTGTTCTTTTTTTTATGGTTGTGCGTCGCTTCAACCGTTGGCAATATTAAATCTTTGCAATTTTTCTTCGCGTATTCTCGCGTTCGGAGGCGCATAACAAACATGGAAGAAGAAGACGTAGAGTTGCCAGCTCGGCCGAAAAAAAACCGTTTCTTATTTTGAAAGATATTTTAAAAGTTTGGCAGCTGATTTTTACCCATAAAAATAAACATATAACAATAATTTAATATTTCCTCAAACAATTTAAGAAAAACCTGCAGAAAATGTAATTAATTTTCAAACTTTATTATAAACAAACCAGGCTGGCAGGGCTGGTTAGGTGGCCGGAGAATAAGCTTTATTAGCGCGCCAACATTCAAATGAATTTGAAATTAATTACAATAAATAATATTAAGGTTTTTTATATGTGGGTTTGGACTAAAAATCAACCAAAGTAATTAAAACAATTTAAAAAAAATTCACAAGTAAAATAAAATTGTTGCCTCGCCTGGGAATCGAACCCCAAGCAACGGGCTGACTCTCAAAATCAGTGAAGAGGCTGTTGACAGGGTAATCAATCGAGATTAATTTTTCACCCCAAAATTTGAAGATTTTCGATACTATCTGACGAATATAGTCTTCTTATTGGCTATTGATCGATAATTCCATTTTGCGAGCCAAAACTTTGCCTGCAATAATCTAAAAATTATTTTCGATTTAAAAAAACCTCTTCTTAAAATTTTGTTTTTGTAAAAAAAAGGCTTAAAATATAACGAAAAAACAAAAAAGGCTTAATTAAGGCTATTTAAACAGTTTCCTCGCCTGGGATTTGAACCACAATCCTTGGGCTAACTCTCAAAATCAATGAAGGTGCTGTCGCAGGTCAAATAGGCTGAGGCCATTTTTTTAGCTGAAAATTCAACATTTTTAAGTTTTTGTTAAA
>JBAMCP010000830.1:0-10489 GCA_037075105.1 Lissocephala sabroskyi
TACTCGGAGAACCTCATAGCCGACCAGCGGAAATGCGTCCAAAGCTCCCACCACGAGCTGGTCAACTGGTTCCAAGGCGAGCCGCCCATCACCGCGGGGGTGGCAGGCAGCGCAGGCGAGTTGAATCCCTTGGCCTCCACGTCCGCCACGCTGCCCATGACAGCACAATTCGGGCAGTTCTACTGAGTTTAAGTTCTTTTTGTATTTTGCCCAGTAAACGATCCGCCTCCTAAGCTTTGTACAGTCCCACGAGAGAGTCCTCCACGTCCTCTTCCAGCTCATCCAGGCTGCCGTCCGGCCCGCCGCTGAGCTCCTTGCTGGTCAGCAGGGTGAAATGCAACAGCCGCTTGTCCTGCTCTTTGTGCACGGCCACATGGCCGCGCAGCTCCTCCATGGACTTGAACTCCACACTGCACACCGGGCAGATGTAGATCTTCTCGCCCTGGTGAGTCCTTTGATGCATTATGCAGTCCCCGCGCTGGGTATAAGTCTTGGAGCAATGAGGACAAACGTAGGGCCGCTCGCCGGTGTGGGTGCGCCGGTGGTTCTTCAGCACGTTGAGGGTGGTGAAGCGGCTGGGACAGAGGTCACAGGCGTAGGGGCGCTCGCCGGTGTGCTTGCGTTTGTGCTTCACCAGCGAGCAGGAGGTGGTGAAGCGGGCCTTGCACGTGGGGCACTGGAAAGGCTTGTCGCCCGTATGGGTCCTCAGATGCGAGGTGAGCTCGGCCTTCGTCACAAAGGTATTCACGCATTGGTCGCACTTGAAACGCTTGATGTCCGAGTGGCGCAGCTTGTGCTGCTTGAGATTGGCGTTCTGGCTGAAGCCCTTGCCGCAAATGTTGCACACGAAAGGCTTCTCCCCGGTGTGGATGCGCATGTGGTCACGCAAGGTGGACAGCATGGTGAAGACTGGAAGCAAAGGAAGTTAAGGACGCTTCTTTGGTTGGTCAGAGGACTCACCTTTCTGGCACACGTGGCATTGGTTGCGCAGGTTGCGCTTGTGCTCCTGGACCAGGTGGTTGCTCAGGCTGAGCTTGGAGTCGTAGGTTTGGCCGCATTCTGGGCAACTGTGGCTGCCATGGGTAGTCTTGTGCTCGCTGAGGTGGGCCAGGGAGACGAACACGCGGCTGCACTCGTCGCACTTGAAGTTGCGGTTGGTGCAGGACTTCTGCCGCCGGTGGACGGCCAGCGACTTCTCCAAGGCGAAGCCCGCATTGCAGCGCTCGCAGTGGAACTTGAAGGCCGCATTGTCGGCCTCGCTGGGCGGCTCATCGATTTTATGGCGCCGGCGTATGCTGCGCTTCTCGGGCTCCTCTTCCATTGGCATTAAAGGGATTTTGGCGGCGCTTTTGCGGGTGTTGATGCGCCGGGCGAGGGCCGCTTTGGGCTCGGCTGGGGCGATTTCAGTCTCACCGTTGGCATTGTTGAATATCGTGAATTTGTACTCTTTGTGTTTGGGATCGGCCTCCAAATCACCAGAGGCGGGGCTCTCGTGCAGCTCGCCGGTGGCCTGGTTGAAGATCATTTCCGTGTCGTATTTGATATTGTCTTTTTCCACATGGAGGATGATGTTCTCGGTGGTGGCTTCCTTGGCCGGCGAGGGCAGGCCTTCCAAGTCATAGAAATTCGAATTTTCCTGGTCCTCTGCCTCGTCCTCGTCACCGCCAGCGGCGCCGCTGCCGCCGTCCTCTTCATGGTCCATGGGCTCATCGCTGAGTTTCTCTGGCTGTTCGAACGGATCAGTTTGTACTTCCTGAGTGTGTGTAGTTGGTTTTTCTGGACTTGTTTGCACGGATTTCGAGGCTGTGGGCACTTTCGCCACCGCCGCCAAGTCAGGCTCGGTCTCGGCCTCCTCGGGCAAAGCGTTGGGGATGAGTTGGCGTAGCGTGCGATTGGAGTTCTCGCACTTCAGTTTGAAGGAGTAGCAATGATTTATTTCACTGATGCAAGTGAGGCAAACCTTTTCGGGCAATTTATCTTCCCGGCGCGGCTGAAAAACAAAAATTAAGAAGAAATTCGGTGGCTTCGATAAATCGCTTACTTTGGTTTTTGTAAAATCCCTGAGCATGTCGGCCACGCAGCTGCCGGCGCCCGAGCTCCCATCGTAGATGGACAGGAAGGGGCCACTTAAGCTCAAACAAGTGCGACAAATCTTTTCCACATCCATATTTCGGCCACTTTTCGGGCAACCGCAAACAAAAAACTCGCGATAACAATGCGATAACAAAGGCGAGTCGATAAGACGCCGGGCTGCCAACTTCTAACCAATTATCGATAAGTTTTAAGGGCTCCCACAGAATTTGAATTTAAGGCGGTTGAAATTAAGATTTAAATTTATTTATGCTTTAGAAATTAGTTTAATTATTGTTTTGTGCAAATTATAAGTTAATATAGTTTTCTTTAATATTCTAGAGCAATTAAGTGTTTATTTCGTATGTTTAGACATATTCAGCAGAGTTATGTATTTTGTTCAACATGAATTGTCCTATTTATTTAATTAGTTGTATAAAGTTTAGTTTAGCTATCTAAAAACACAATAACAGTCGTCGTCCTTTAATTATTAAACAAAAAGTTTCCTCTTTTTTTTTAAGTAGAATCAAAGGCAAAAATTTTACATGCATTGGCCATTTTTTTTTTCCGGTTAGATTATTCGTACATACGAATGTACGTACATCACGCGTAGCTCGAGGGAGGAGTATAGAAAATGTCAATAAATGCAGAAATTGATATTTTACGCCGCCAGTAGAAAATTGCAAAAAGATTCGACTCCGCTTTGCACTACAAATGATCCTGGGGAAAAAAACTACTTAATCGTTGTTAGAAATTCAAAGACCTAAATTAACAATTCCTTGGGGGTTCTTGGGGCTCCTAAAGCTCCTTAAATCGTCCAGACTTGGACTTTTTCGGCCACCACACACCAGCTGGCCCGCTCGTAATACGAGGACACAATATGCAGGCTGGCCACGTGGTGATTGATCAGAGCGTCCAGCTCGCCCTCGCGGAACACATGGTAGTAGCGATGGTGGGTGGTGGCCCCGCCCTGGGAGGGGCTGTCCAGCGAGGTGGTCGAGCTGTTCGAGTGCTCCCAGGACTCCGTGGAGCCGCGTGTTTGGAGAGCCTGCTGATTCTGCTGGGCGGGCTGAGCTGCCGCTTCGCCGGAGCCGTTGACGGCAGCCAGGCCGTTGGTGGGCTTCAGAGTCGCTCCGCTTAAGTTGGAGGCATTGCGCCGGCGCTGGCCAAACTCGTGCATGCCCTCGCCCAGCTGATCGCCGCCGCGGGCCTCTAGAGTCTCCGCATCGGCCTCGGCCTCTTCGTCTTCCTCTGGGATGGCATAATCCTCGTCATCGCGCACATCGCTGTCGCCGTCGTCCTGGAGGAGGTAGGCCGTCTCCGGGTTGAGGTTGTAGTGCCGGTTGCGCTTGTAGTTGAACTTGGAGATCTTGCAGTGCTCGTAGAGGCCCAAAGTGTAGCTGCGCTCCTGCTCCTCGTCCTCCAGTTCTGGCAAAGGAAGAAACCTCAGTCAAGATTTATCGAGAGGAACTGGCAGCCAACTTACCTGTGATTTCCTCTTCGTGGATGGTGAAGCTGCGCGTCTGCGAGGACAGCGAGGAGGTCGAGGAGGACAGGCTCGGCTGGGTGGACAGATTGGCCAGCATCAGCCGCCTTTCCCTTAGCTCTTCTCTGAGTGAATTGGGATCCCCGGCACTGCGCCTGGAGCCGCTGCCGGCGCTGCCGCTGCGGTGCTGCTGCTCGTCCAGGAGCTCGCCCAGATCCCCGGTAACACCATCCAGGCTGCGGCAGTCCGAGCGTTTGTCCTCCAACTCCCTTTGCAGCTGGGCGCTGAGAAGCTCAGCAAACTCCGCGCAGTCCCTTGGCTGCTGGGCCAGCGGCTGCCCGGCCTCCCGCTGGGCTGGGACCAAATGATCGCTCTCGGCATTCAGGATTATATCGCTGGAGTTGGAGGAGTTGTTGATCTGCAGCTCGCCCTTGTGGTACTGCTCCTGGTTGGTCTTGATCAGCTCGGCCAGCGAGGGCTCTTCTTTGGCTGAGTCAACCGCCGGCAGCTGGGCCGACTTCGGGGCGCTTATCACGCTGTCTATGGAGTCCGGCGAGGAGGGCTCACTGGAGTCGCTGTCCAGGTCATCGGTGGCCGGATTAAACAGCTCCAAGGAGAGAAGCTTATGACTGCCGCCCGAGCCCGAGGCCCGCCGGACAATCGGGAAACTCTGGCGCTGCAGCTGCAGCGACTGCTGCTTCCTGAACTTGGGAATCTGCGGCAGATTCTTGATGGTCAGCCGGGTGATCTTGTCCTGGCTCTCCTGCTGCTTGATGTGGGCCTCGTCGAAGTTGAAGCGAGCCGGCTTCACAGGCGGCGTCAAAATGGCCATGGCGGCCGACACGGCAGCCATTGTCTGCGGCGGCGAAGTCACCGTTCCCTGGGTGGCTGCCGGCGAGTGGGCTGGGGTGGGCGGGCAGGGCATAATCAGGGGAGAAGTGGGCACCGAATGCGGCGGCAGGCGAGCCACAGCCGCAGGCGCCACTATGCCCACCTTGGCCGGGCCGTTCCCATTGCTGGAGCTGGTGGAATTGCTGGAGCTGGAGTTGGAGTTCTGGTGCTGCTGCTGGTAGTTGAGCTGCTGCTGCTGCTGGTGCAGCTGGTCCTCCGGCTTGGGTATGAAGATCACCGAGGCGAAGCTGTCCTCCGACTCGATGCTGGTGTCCGACTGCAGGCTGCTGTCCTTGGAGGAATCCGAGCCTGACTCCCGCGAATGACGCCGGGCCTTGGACTCCTCGCTGTCCTGGTTGGCCGCTCCCTCCTGCAGCGGCTGCTGGTAGGCGCTGCAGTGGCAAATGCTCGGGGCACTGCACTCGCTGCCGCTGCAGTAGGTCACCGGGCCAGAGGCTCCCCCCTGGCTGGCCCCCAGGGCCTTGTGCAGCAGCATCAGCTGGGGGAAGCCACTCCCATGGTGGTGGTGGTGGTGCGGGTGGTGATGGTGGTGGGGTGGATGGTGGTAGGGATGGTGGAGCTGCTGGGGCTGCTGGGGATTGCCAGGCTCCGCCGCCGGACGGTGGCTGCCCGGCCCTCGTCCTGGACTCGGCACGGAGCTGCTCTTCAGCTGCATAATCTTGCTTAGGCCTGTTTTGGTCACCCGCTCCAGGCTGCCGGTGGAGTTCTTGATCTTGCTGGTGAAGCCCTCGCGTATGATCTGGAGGCGCTTGGAGAACAAAGCCGAACGGCAGAGGAAGGCCTCGTTGAGGGAGGTCTGCTTCTGGATGCGCTTCCTCACGCGCTCCTTCTCGCGCAGGCGATTGCAGGCCATCAGCTCCTCGTTGAGGGAGCTTTGCTTGCGCAGGAAGGCGGCCGCCATGGCCCCGCTCTTGGGCTGCTGGCCGCCGCGCAGGTGGAGGCTGTTGGTTATCGAGTGGTTGGCGGCATTGTAGCTGCTCATCAGGTGGTAGGAGGGCGGGCAGTCAGGCGGCTGGGGCTGGTGGTCTTCGTCGCAGAGCGATTGCTTTTGCTTGATGAGCTTGGGGCGGCGGTTGATGGTGTTGCTGGCGGAGCTGGAGACGTTGGCGGGGGTGGGCGAGTGGCGGCCGTTGGTGAGCTTTGAGCAGTCGGGGGCATTGAGGAGGGCGGCAGCGGTGAGTTCTCCATTAAGCTGGGGGCCTAGCAGAGGGCCGCCCAGGCTGGGGACGCTGGAGCGGGAGCGGACGATTTGGCGTGGCGGCGGCTGGAGGATGCTGCCCAGGCTGCGGGACTTTAGACCAGCCGAAAGCGGAGGGTCGGGGAAGTCCTCGAAGTCCTCTAAACGACGCAGCTCGATGGGCAAATCCTTGGCGTCCTCATAGTCCAAACTGCTGTCGTTTTTAGTGTCCTTCGAGGTCCACGAGTCCAGGAACCAAGCATGGCGGCGGCCACCTGCCAGTTTCTGTGGTCAGACAAATAAAACTTGAAACTCTTAAATCATTTATGATTTCTCCTACTCACTTGTATGGCCCGGCGCACAAAGCTGTAGCAGGACTCGCCTGGGGACGACGAGGACAAACTGGAGCTGTCGCCGTCCCCGGCCGAGCGGCTGGAGTTGGTCGAGTCCTCCGTGTAGGCATGGTAGGGCGGCAGGAAATCATCGTCGTCCTCCTCGTCCGAGTACGAGTAGTTGCGGTTCTTCGGCGGCTGCCAGGGTATCAAAACATCCTGCGACTCAAACCGCCGATGCCGCTGCTCCAAGGCCCAAACGGTGATGACCACGCGGCCGCCGATGCGCAAAATCCGGGCCAGTTCCCTCAAAGCGCGGACCCTTCTCTCTGTGGTGGCAAAATGATGGACCACTGCCAGCGACAGCACCGCATCGCAGCACTCGTCCCGGAAGGGCAGCTCCAGGTTGTCGCAAAGGGCCACCTGCAATAAAAAATGCCAATTAATTCTTCATTTTATTCCAATTTGCTTCGGAAAAAAACATACAAAACGCCACCTGTGGGTAGAAACGGCGGAAGAGCTTGGAAATTTTGATCAAACGATTTAATCTTGTTTATTTTAAAAAGAACTAATTGCACAACCTGCGCAAAGCACTACACCACTTCAGAATGCATGTTTAATGCGAATTATCGTATTATTTATAATTAAAGTATCTTTTTTTTATTATTTTGTAATCGCAGACGCTGCTGGCCTGCCACTCGCCAGCGAAGACACAAACACACTGAGCTCGATGTAGCGAAATGTTATTTAACAGAGATGGTGGCAACCCACGATCTGTACTGGAATATCGGAGTGCCAACCGATATCGATTTGCAAGCGCAGTATCGAAATTCGCGGAAAACAAGCGTCGGTTTTTGTGCAGTGGCCGTAGCTTTATTAAATTATGCCACTCGGATAGTGCAACGCGTTATGGACTCTTATTTATACAAAACTAGTGAGTTGCACTACTTATTTTTGCATAACGAACAGCGGCTTCGAAATTCAAGTAAACAAAGCGTCGGTTTTTGTGCAGTGAATTTTTGTAAAATTAATACAATATAAATGGCCACAGCATCACCAAATTATGCCACTCAGGCAGAGGAATACGATATGGATAACTATTTATACGAAATTGGTGAGTTGCATTACTTATTTGCCCATATTGACCATTTGAAAAACAAACGCACCCTCCCCTTCCCCCGCCCCCACAAGCACTCGCAATTTATGAACTGCTTGACAACAACAAGGCAAAGCAGTAGTTTTAATATTTTTCTAACAATTAAAATGAATCGCGGGGGGGGGGGTGCTCACAACTGCCTCGTGCCTCCTTTTTTGGGTTTAATTTGCAATGCGGTAAATTTATTTAATTTAATTTCGCTGCGGTAGATATTTCATGAGCTTTGGTATAAAAAATTTAAAAGCTATTAAAATTTGCAGCTTGTTTAGAGCTTCTGGCTTTGCCCACCGAATTTTCAATTTGAATGCAAATCAAAGGCTGCAAAATAAATGTAATTCCTTTTGTCTGTGGCTTTGCTAGTTTTGTTGTTTGACACAGAAAACTAAGTTAAATTGCTTTCCGCTTTGCCGGAGAGCCACCGCCTGGGGGGCAGGGATTCTAAAAAAAGTTTCCTTTTTCGCCAGCAGCAAAGATTCTAAAACATTCAAGTCACGTCCCTCTAACCAATGAAGCTTACGCCCCACACACACATATATTTTTTTATATGTGTGTGTGGACAATTATTAAATGAAAGTTACATCGGCTGACATAACCGGGCGTGTGAATTATTTAAAACGCAAGAAAAACTCCTAAAAGAATTTGAGAATCGAGCTATGATAAATTTATCGATAAAGCTTATCGAAGTCAATAGGAAAGTGGGAAAGGAAACAAAATTCCTTGTCTTTCTAGAAGGCAATTTTCATTTTAAAAGGTCAAGGATTTCCCCGGACGAGGCCTGTTATTAAATTAATTATACCGTTTAAATGAAATTGCCCGATTTAATGATTAAAAACTGGGAAATCCAATTGCCCCACCAAATAGCCGACAACGCATAAATTATGCAATCCAAGACATTCAATGGGGCAGCTCCTATCCAGAAAATACTCCAAGTAGGTCAATCAATAGTCCAAACTCACCTCACCGCCCTTCTCGTGGGCCACCTTGGCCAGCCGATAGCAGCGATCCACGCCGATTGTGCAAATCGCCGGGTTGCATTGCGTCAAATATCGCCCGCTGCCGCAGCCAACATCGCACACCACCGAGCCCGGCTCGAGGTTGCCCAGGAACTGGGCCACCCGCGGCCGCACCGGTCCCGTGGGCTCCTCGCAGTGCTCATAGACGTCATGGACGTAGGCCCGCTCGAGGGCTGCCGACCGGCCGCTGGCATCGTTGGCCGTCTTTGTTGTTGTTGCTGCTGCGGCAGTGATTTTGGTGGCTGGTTGGGGAGCATTGATGCTGGTCAGGCCATTTTGATTTGTTGTTGCTGCCGCAAGTACTGCAGCTGCTGGGGTTTCTTCTGGTGCAGTTGTTGCTGTTGTGGCCTCCGCGGCGGCATTGCTGCCGGCTGCAGTGGGCGATATAACCGTTGGCGTTAGGTTAACTGCCTGGGTTATCGTCGAGGCTGCATTGGTTGCAGTTGCCGTTGTCAGTTGTTTGGTCATTGAAATTGTTGCTGTTGTCGTTGTTGCTGTCGTTGTTGCTGTTGCTGCTGTCGTTGTTGTTGCTGTTGTGGCCACACCAATCTCATCTAAAAAGTAAAAAAAACAACCGAAATTAATTATTTAATATTTTTTAAGATTTATTCTTTAAATCTTTTCCATTGCTCCGGTCGCCAACCTACTGACCCGGCCGGAGGAAAGTTCATTAAGCATTTTAGCCATCGAGTAGGACTCGGGTCCTGGCCGCGCTTCTGTGCTGCAGCGTCAATGCAATTATGATCGAAATCAGATTAAAACTAAATTAAATAAACACTCCCGGCAACAACGGCAGGCGTCACAATGACACGCACTCTGCCCGCCCATTCGAGGCGTGTTAATGGCTCCGCTCGGCTCATAAATCGCATTATGAATGCCCGGGGAAGGGAATAAGTCAAAGGACGAACAATGAAAATTAAATAGGGAAAGTTTTTTGCTATTGAAATCGAACAATTTTAAGGCTTTAAGTTCGTCCGCAAAACGGACTTAAAATTTATACAATATAATTTTATTTTTATTGCAAGAGCATTTTTTTGAAAAAATCCTTTATAAATTATAATGTATTTCTTATTTTTGGATCCATAATCCTTGATTTTATGTGCTTTTCATTTTTATATATTTTTTCCTCAAAGATTTCAAGGCATTTTTGAGGAGTTCTCTAAAACCTAAAGTATCGAGACTTATCCTCGAATTATTCTTTAAGGGAATCAGAGGGGAATCTTTGGTTCCTTTCTTATATACACCTTCCCTGGATTATATAGTATCGGTTTACCTTTTGTCAGGACATTGGCTTTGGGGCTGCATTTGAAATTCTCCTTTAATGACGTCGTTGACGGCGGCAATTCCGCTGATATCATGCGATATTCCCAATCAGAAGGATTTGTCGAGAATTTAAATGTGCATCGAATCGATAAAGGATTCTAAAGGCTTTTTAGCTTTTTTTCAGTTGTGTTATTTATAAACTTTCAATTGCAGTTTGGAGCCTTTAATTTTCTGCAAATTACTTCTTATGAATCAAGGCTGTTATTTGAGCTGTTGTTGTTGTTGTTACTGTTGCTCGCGCTGGAGGCAAAGGACACGCGTTTCGGATCGCACATATGTACACACGCACATACACACACACAAAATAGGATACACAAAATGCTTTTCTCTATTGGCTGTCAATGTGCCCGCCACTTCGCCCCCTCCCCGCTCCTCGGCATATGACGTTTGTCTTTTGTGGCACTCGTGTGTGTGTAAGGGATTTTCGTCCTTTTCACTTTCACTTTTCACTGGGTCACTTTGTTTTCGTGGCGAAATTTAAGGATTTTAATTTTAAAGATTTCACAATTGAATTTCTAGGCCAACGCACAATCCTCTGGCGTTCCTGGGCCACGTGTGGCTATGTATTTGTGCCTGCACATAAAGGACCACTGTACGTGTGTGTGTGTGTGTGTTTTAGGTATATGTATTTGTTTATTGCGCATACGCCGTGGTGGCCGAGCTGGCGTGTCCTTTTGCCATCAGTGAACGTCGCGGACTGGCAATATTCTCTCTGTCTTTTGTTCAAGGATGTCGTTGGCACTGCCAGTCCTGCAATGTGGATTGCATTCCCACCGAAAAGCTTTTCTTCTAAACTTCTTCGAAGCTTTGGCCAAAGCGACAGCTGTTGCAGCGCGGGAGAGCGGGAGGGGGCGGGAGGCGGGTGAGTCAGAGGACAATCGAGGAACGGAAAGAGCCTGGCAAATACGTAAAAATAGCCCGACGAACTTAGCAAACGACAAAAATAGACAGGTCCTTGCGCGGCACAAAAGCCAAGAAAAGCCTCCAAATGACTCAAGTCATTAAAAAGGACAATAAAAA
>JBAMCP010000830.1:10589-34898 GCA_037075105.1 Lissocephala sabroskyi
CTCTGTCATTGACAAAACGCTCACGAATTTAGGCAACCCCATGTGGTTTTTGGGATTCTCAGAGTTAACAGATCTGAGAAAGTCCTTCGAAATTTCCTCATACCTTTCCACGGCCAGCGCTGGGCCGGCGACACTCTGGCCACGGTCAAAGGTCGCGTGGCAGCCCTGACGTCAGGGCCAATTTCAAATCGCAAGGACATACGCCGCCCACCCGTCCAAGTCGCGTGACGCAGTCTGGTCGTAATTTTCCTGATTACTCATTTCCCCGCCAGACGCGTCACGTGCGAAAAACTAACCAAAGCTTAGCCGGTTCACCAACCACGCTTAGCCAATGCCACCACCCGCCAATCTTAGGTCCGTAACCGAAAGCCCAGACTCAGTGGTCTCTACTGTTTTATTGCGTTAGTAATTCGGTTGGTTTACACGGCTGCTGAGAGCCTCGACTAGAATTTAGTGTTGGAAGTGTGGCTGCCCGGGCTGTGCAGTTAGAAACGCGTAATTTTATTGTTGTCCGGCGAGGGCGGCAGCGAGGACACCGAGGAGCGGTCCGGGCTGCGCTGGGGGCGGGGCGGCGGGCGCTGGGGATTGATGTTGGCATTGGCCTGGCGGAGATTGGCGAAGAACTGCTGGCGCCGCGGGCCGCCGCCACGCAGCGGCAGCGTGGGGATCTCGCTGGGCGACTGGTGCATTTCCTCCTGCGAGCAATGCCGCATGGCCGGATTCACGCACTCGTAGACGCTCTACAAGGACATACCAATAAATGCAGGCTTAGTCAATCAAAAGGAATCAAACTCACCTGCTCCGAGGAGTACTGATTGTTCTGGGCAAAGGCCAAGGAGGTGAGGGAGGGCAGGGCCTGGGCAATATCCGATCGCTCGATGCCGCGCACAATGAGGAAAGTGCGGGGTATCAAAATCCCCACCAGCACTGCCCAGCCGGTGGCCTGGAGTCCCAGCGGTATGGCCGCGTCGCGCCATTCATCCCCGAACAAGGACAAGGCAATCCAGGCCACCCAAATAATCATTATCAAAACGGATCCAATCACAATCAAAATGCCCTCGCGGTAGTTGCGCTGCGACCGATAAATAAAAGGAACCAGGCTCACCACACAGCACAGCAGGATAAAGTTGTAGGCCATCAGGCCCCACAGCCAGCGGCCGTAGTAGATATTCTCGCAGGACACTGTCTCCGAGGCCACGTGCATGACCACCAACAGCTGCACGGACATGCCGATCTGCACGCAAACGCTGAACACACAGATCACCGCCTGAATGTAGCCATTCACATGGGAAAGGAAGCCGCCCTCCGAGCCAATCGAGGCCAGCATCACCGCCCGGCAGAGCAGCAGCGAGAACACAAAGCAGTAGACCAAGGTCATCACGAAGACCCTCACGGCGCAGAGGGTGTTGAGGGTCTGGGCATCCTCGAAGGTGACATGCGAGTTGCGCTGCTCGCCCACATATTCCATGGAGAAGGGCACGAACGAGCAGAAGACCAGGACCAGCGAGAGCAGCAAAAGAATCGAGGTGGCTGGGTTGCCTTCGAAGACATCGCCGAGGGATATGCGAACCACGATGAACACCAGAATGGCCAGCGTGGCTATGATGCCCAGAATGGCGGCCGTCATGCCAGTTGCCACCCAGGTGTCCATTTTGATTCGCCAGAACATCACCGACTCGCCGTCGAACAGGAAAGGATAGCGGCGGTTGTCCCCGGCGCTGTACTGGCAGTTGAACACCTGACCGAACTTTGTCTTCAGCTCCAGGCTGGTGTGATTGTCGCGGTTGTAATGGTAATAGGTGGTGACATTGGTCACGAAGTTCTGGGCCGCGATTTCGCGCAGTTCTAACTTCGAGTCCACAGTGGTCATTTTCTTTTGGTACATCTGAAAGTTCATGGAGTTGGCCAGTTTGCGCATGCGCAGCAGGGCCAGAATCTCGCCGGTTTCGTGGGCCTGGCGGTACTCCGAAGTCCTCCAGTCCTCAATAAAGTTGAGGAAATTGAAGCAGCTCTCGAGCACGTAGAGCTCCTCGTCCCTTTTGCAGTGCCTGGCCAAGGAACCCCTCAGCCAATGCATCAAATCAATGACCGGCCCGGCCAAGGCCAGGACATTCGAAGGGAGAATACTTTTGCCAATCAAAACCTCGTCCAGGGCGGTGGGCGTGCTGTCCAAGTCGATGGTGCGCAATTCGATTTCATTCTCCATTAAGATAAACGACTTGTTCGGCAGCTCTAAGGGCAAAAGTCCAGCTGAATGTTGAGGGCCAAAAAAGAGTCAACTTACCCGAAAGAAACTCCTTTTGGACACGCTCGGTGGGCACAGCGAAGAGAGTGCCATTTTCGTTGAAATGCTGGGCCATCTTGTTGCCAAAGAGAATGTAAATGTTCTCGTCGCTCTTGAAATGCATGAGGCACATCTGTTCATGCCGCACGGCCTCCATGAAGTCGTTGTAGATTTGCAGATTCTCGGTGAGAATTTCCACCGAGGCGATTTTCTCGCCCCAAGGCATTTGGTGCAGCAAATGCGCCACCTTTGGGAACAAATGCGTTCGAGCCGCTGGTATCGGCCAAATGTTATACTCCAGTTCCTTGATCACCACCTCCAGCCGGTAGTACAGATCGTGGTCCACGAATATCCCCAAAGCATGCTGCGTGCACTGCTGCAGGAATTGGACTTCCTGAAGCAGCAAATTCTCCGCCTGGCTGTCGTTGTCAATCTCAATCGCCCGCAGTCCTAAAAAATCCATTAGATCTAAAGAATTTTTAATGTCAGAGTCCCAAACTCACCAATCTCAAAGTCTGCGGCTATTAGGTTCGCCTGGTTGACGCGATTAATCACGAAGAGCGCGGAGATTGGGTCGCTGGTCAGGGCGCTCAGCATAACGTCGCCCTCGATGATTTGGGTGAATTCGGGCTGCTTTTTCACCACCGTCCGCTCGTCGGCATCGGTGATCGTGTACTGCAGGCCATTGATGCAGATGTCGGGCACCAAACTGCCGCTGGTCGGGCTGCTGGCTTCAGTGCCCTCCGTGGTGGAGGATATGAGCGGCGCCAGGTGCACTGACGTGGGCGGCGGGGCGTCTGTGGTTGGGCCGCTGGCAGGGGTTGGGCTGGCCACCGTCGAGGCGGTGGTCCTTGAGGTGCTGGTGGGCGATTGGGCGGTGGTCGGCTGGGGTTTTGTTATTCGCAAGGGCGCGGATTTTCGAGGAGTCTCCGCTGCTTCGCACAGCGGACTCCAAAGCAGGCCGATGAGCAAAGAACAGGCCACTGAAAGGTTTAGGAATTTATTTTAAAGAAATTTAAGAATCTATTTGAATAACTCACCCAACTTGAGGAATGCTCGTGGGACTCTCATGTTTTTTGTTATTAATTTAAAATATTTGTATACAAATTGCCGGTTGGCTATTGATTTTTAATTTGGTTTTTAACAGTCTTTTAAATTTCCATCACATTGAATTCCTCTGGGCAAATTAGCAGCATTTTCGCTAGGGGGAAGAATGGCAACAAAAAATGCAATTTACCGACACAGAAATTCAATTAAAATACTCAATTTAAATCGCAACTTTGCCACACTTTAAACGGGATCTTTGGGGGGAACTTTAATCGCATTAGAAGGCGACCCACTAAAATCGCCCGGGCGACTCAGTAACGCGGCAAATTTAGTCACCTACTCGTGGTTTTCTCGCTCACCATATTTATCATATTTCATTTGTGCCACATACTCGAGCCGGGCGAGAGACTTAAGGGCAAAAATCAATAGGCTTTCCACGATTTTCGTAGACTGATTTTAATGCTTTAGAATTCGAAGTTTACCGGGCAACTGACCAGCCAGAAATTTTGAACGCTTGGTTGGCTTTAGGGCCAATTAAACGTTTGTCGTTGCTTTATTTCTGTCCAACCGACCAGCGCACTCTCCGCGCACTCTAAAATTTAACAAATTTGAATTGTATTGTTGGTTTTGTGTTGGTGGAACCCCGCAAGCTGCGCCTCAGGCGCGGCCAACAATCGAACTGAGGCACAACCACTGGAACCGTTGCAAGCAACCGTCGCACGGATTGTTAACAATTATGTTGTATTGGTTGTCGTCCCTCTGCCGTTGCTGCCGCATTTATTTTATTTTATTTTATTTCACCCACCCCCAATTGAGGGCGAGTGGCCAACTGTCACTGCCCCGGGTGTTTTTGCACCTGTTTTATTTTCTGTTTTGACCAACTTGGCTTAGACGGTTGCGCCCGCGTTGTTATGGTTATTGAGTGCCAATTGTCACTCACTCGCCGTTTGAGTGGTTCTTTTTATTCTGAATATAATTTGTTTAATGCCGAGTTAACCCATTTTTCGCTCTCAACTCCGCCGGCCGCACTGAGTGGGCTCAAATGTTGGTCATTTCAATTAGTCGGGCGATGAGACGGCGGCACTTTGGTTGCGGTTTTGAGTTACCAAACAGGGCGACTTTAAGGCTCAAGGAATACTTATAAATTGGGCCATTCAGTCGGTTCGTTTAAGGGTCAAGAGGGGTAAATTTACAAAGGACTTATCAATTTTTTGTGCGACTTTTTTGAACTCCATAATATTTCACAAAAAGGGCTTCTTTGGTATTAAAAATTAAATTCAAGAATTAAAGAATTATTTTTGGCTGCTTACTAAAAAATATTGTGGATTTTTAACCACAATTTTGAGGGTGGAATAAATTATTTAAAATAGGAATTAGGAAATTCTGAGATCGTTTAGTTGGAGATAAAAAGTCTTCATTAAACTTCTGAGGTGCTTCTCTCATTTCTATAAATTAACTTCCAAATTCCTTATATTTTAAAGCAAAAACTCCCGCATTTCTTAATTGACTTGAGAGATTTTAAAAATAATTTTTAAAACCCATTGGTTAAATTTATTTTAGCTTTTCAAAAGCTCATTCTATGTCTGGTTCCCTAATCCAATTTATTTCCGATTTTTAAAACTCCGATCGCCTATTTTTTGGAATCCTTACTTCTCAACTTCTCTGTGCTTTGTGAGATTTAGAAATTGGAAAGGAAACCCTGCGGTGTTTAAGAAAACAATTTTCTAGTTTAATGAATGTTTAAAAAAAAAGAACCAAATTCCCCTCACTTTGTAGCTGTTTGAATTCTAGAAATTTCCCTTCTCATTTATCAGCAAATCTTTTAAAATTATTCGGGGCCCTGGTCAGCCGCGGCCTTCATGTTTATCCTTGGCAATCGCAACCTTAGCAAAGAGAGGCCAACGTCAACGCCGAAGCCCAGAAATCAATTGTCAAGCGTTTAGGGGGCATTGAATTTTGTGGGCTTTTCGGTTTTGCGTTGTGCAATTTCGGTTTTCATTGTGTCAAATACGCAACCTTCTGTGTAACACACAACACACAGTTTGGTTTTTAATTAAACACCAACGCCTTGCATAATGTCCTTTTTGTGATGGTGACAGGTCATTGAGAAGGCCCCGCCCCGCCCGACTGTTTAATTAGTTTGCGCTTCGGTTTTTTAGGCAAATGTTAAATTTATTGCACAAGAATTTCACACACACCCGTTGCTCTCTCGATAGCCGACCAGGTCCACCCACGTCGGAGGCCCAACTGTTTTGTTGCCGGGCCCGTTGCCGATGGCGAAGCCCATAGAAATGCAACCGCCCAAGGGTTGAGGCCGTTGAGTCGCCGGGGTGGAGGCTACGCGGTTGGTCACTTCCCAAAGAATTTGCATTTCGATCGATGAGTGAGCTGAAAAGTGGGCCTAAAAAAAACGCAGGCCACGTTTGTTCGAACACATTTTCTGTGTATTTTCCTGAGACAAACAAGAAAGCATTGTTGAGCCGAATTAAATAAAGAATTTTGGCAAAATAACACTGAAATTTTGAAGTGATCGTCGAAAACCAAAGCCAAAATTTCATAAGTCGCTTGAGGCACCCGAAATTTGGAGTTTGTCTAAATAGAAAATTAACCATAACATTGAAGTAATCTGAGTGTGTGTGTGTCTGGGTGTCCCAGGAAAACTGGTTGACTTGTCATCGCATGGAGAGAAGGTCCCGTCCGGTGGTTGGTCAATCTTAGAAGGCTCTGCTCTATTGGCCATCGCCAGCCCCTTTGTTGGCCAAGCGTTTCGGCTTGAGCGGAGCCCGGGCGGTCATGCTGCCTGCCGGCGGATACTTTATGTCGCTGTCATCGCTGCGAGGCGACATATCGTCCGAGCTCAAGGCGAAGTCCTCGTTCTCGGTGTAGGCCTCGTCCATGCTGTCATTGGGCGTGGCCTGGGCCTTCGATTTGGGCGGCACGACGGCCCGAGTCTTGCCTATGTTCATCATGGGCGACTTGGTAGATGGGCCCGAGCCGGGAAGAGTGCCAGTGGCCAAAATGTCCTCCAAGTGGCTCAGCATCTCCTTGATGGTGTGCTGGTTCTGGCCAGTGGCATTCATGTCATTCAATTGAAATTGGGGGCAGAAACGTTGTATGTGCCCCAGCACCTCACGCATGCCCAATTCCGAGGACTTGGCGGCTACGCTCTGCTCCGAGGACGACTTATGCGGCTCTGCGGCTGTCTGGTGTGGCTGCTTCGATGTGCTGCGGCATGCACAAGGATTCTGCGCTTTGGCGCATTCATTCGAGTCCTTATTCTTGGCCCCGCCATGGGCGGACTTGTGGCGTCTCTCACTAATCAATTGACGTTTCATTTGCTTGCTGGCGAACTCCAAGTTCAGGCTGGCAGCCGCGGCCGTCTGTTTATTGTTGCAGCTGCTTGGGCAACTGCTGCTGTTGCCATAGCCTCCATTGGTCATTGTGTTAATGCTGTGCTGGGAGGTTGTTCCCGACTCCAGCGGCTGCTTGTTGGCCAGCATCGTGTGGTGCTGGTAGAACATTTTATCATATTCCGATTTCATGCACAAATAACGAAAATGCCGCGAGTTCTCTTCGCCATAATGAACCACTCCTGGAAAACGACATTCAATAACAGGAAATATGATTGAAAAATCCTTAAAAGACTTACTGTTGGTCACCTGCTCTTGCAGTTTATCCAAATGCTCGTTGGTCACTTTCAGTTCGCTGCTGAAGTTGTCAATCTTAGAGCCCAAATCGCGGAAGTTGCGGTTGAGAACATCCGACACGGTGCTCTAAAAAAAAAAGATTAGAAAGGGAAGACACTCGCCAGGGTAACTGCCACTTACCCCGATGGCCGTCTGCACAGTGTGGCGAATCAGCTCGAAAAACTCTTCAGGATCATCGTCTTTTTCGTCCTCATCGTCGTCAGCCCGGCTGACCTGAACCGCCCGCGGCGGCATCGACTTGCCCGCCTGGCGATGCCCGCTGCTATGCCGCTGCGTATGCTTCCCCTGCCCATGGGCACTATTATAAATGGTCTGCTGCTGCTGGTGCAGCTGATGCTGCGGCGGATGCTGCATCGGATGCTGCATCACCTGCTGCGGCGGATGCGAATGCTGATGCGGCCGCCGCGACATGCTGGTCATGCTGTTCGGCATCAAGAGCTCCTTGTCCGAGAAATCCGTACAGGTGGTGTTGGTGCCATTCGAATTGGCATACGAGATGCGCTGGGCCACCGGCGGCTCCTTGTGGGCCACATGCATGTGGCTGTGGTCATGGCTATGGCCATAGCCATGATTGTGGCCATGATTGTGCGGCTCCTTGGCCTTGAACAGACCGCCGGGCAGCTGCTGCTGCGGCGGCGGCTGCGACATCTGCCGGGCACTTGGCTTCAAATTGCCGGCCGTGGGATTGGCGCCGCCGACTCGGCGGCTCAGCGAACCGTAAGGCGTGGCCTGTGCGGTCTGCGAGGGGATGGGCCGTGTGGTGTTGCGCATATTGGTTGCCGTCAGCGGCAGATTGGTAGTGATGTAATAATCATTGGCCGTCACATAGCTGCGCTGGGTGCGGTCGCGGGTGGAGGCGGCCCCGTGGGCGACTGCACGCTCGGCCCGCAGTGTGGCGGTCTTGGTTGTGGCATGGGTGATGGCCTGGGACTTGGCCGGGTGTATGGCGTCCAATTTGGAACCGTAGACCTCCTCGATGCCCTTGCGACGATGTGGGCGCACCATTTTCAATTTCCCCCTAAGCCAACCCGAACAACACATAAAAAAAATGGTTGTTTTTTTTTTTCTCTTTGTGTTTTAGATTTTTTCTTACCTATTAACGAAAAACGGATCGGCGGAGAAACAAAGAAATTCCAAGGCAACTCACTGTCTGGAGTTTTCCAGTTTTTGTTTTCTTTAATCGAGCGGCTTATAAATTGCGGGCGAATTAAATTGCCGATTTGGTTACACGACGCACTCGCAGGATGTGTGTAACTTGTGTGAACTTTTGAAATTTTTCTAAACGGATTGAAAATAGCTTTGTGTTTGGTGATTTGTCTAAACTGAACTTTCACTGGGAAACCCCAGGCCTGCTTTGTGTGTGGGCCAACGACCGGTCACCGGCTTGCGGAAATATCTGAACGGATTTGGTGTCAAATGATAATTTTAATCAGCTCAGGGACGTCTGCTGATGCTGTGGGGCTGCTGGGTTTTTTGGCCTTTGAACTTCTTGGCCAGGTAAAAAAAGAAAAGACAGCGACCAGCTGCACGCATTTTGAATATTTAATGGTCACGGCTGAGAGCTGAATTATTTTTGGCAAACATGCAAACCGGAGAACCCACAGACTCGGCCCCATAAATACTGCAGTCCTGTGTCCTGCGTGCTGTGGGCCGTCTACCGCCCAAAATAGCAACGGGTTCCGAGCAAATTGAAATGGAAATTGCTAACCAAAAAAAGGGGAGAGCGTGGGCGATTCCTAAGGCCAAATTCGAAGAGTATTTCAAAAGGATTCTTTTGTTTTTGGCTCGGCTTCATTATGCAAATCGCTCAGAAGACCGCAGCTATTTTCTAGCTCACCAAGGTCCTCCACTTTTCGCCTACTTCTCCCTGTTTATTTGAACTTGTTTTGTTCAATATTTTTGTACTTAACAGAAAATTTCTCTTACTTCCCTTTTTTCCCCACATTTCTTTTTTATTCCTTTTCATTTGTCCGCTATATGCAGGACCGCCGGAAAATGCAACTGCGTCTGCGCTTCTGTATTAAAAAATAGTAAAAATTTTCCTGCCTTTGGGATGTTTTCTTTCCGGTGCTGTGATTTAAATTGCCGAAATATTGTCAGCCATCAAATTGGCTGTTTTTTATGTCAGATCTTTTGCCTTTTCGTCGGCAATTATAAAACTGGCAACATCAACCGGCATGTAAATATTTCTCTCACATTTTTTTGAAATTTATAAGGCGGACCTGTGATTCGATGGGGTTCGCTTGCTGGACGGAGGAAATGTGCGCAATAAATACAATAAATTGCCTTACACGCAATGCCATAAATTCGCTTATTTATTTGTTGTCTTGTTCGAATTGAGTTATTTGTTTAAACGCCTGGTGCTGGCCAAGCGCAGCTGTTGGCGTTTTGTTAAAAAAAAGACGAGACGAGCGGTTGAAAAAATTACCCAGTTTATTTTTTGTGATTGCTGCTGATTATTTTGATGGGTGATTGTCATGAATTTGCCGGTTCATTTCATTTGTTTTGTTTTTTGCAACATTTAATGGATCGGAATTTGGGTCATCAGCATCGACGGGCCAATCAATTAAGGGCGCTCAGTTAACTACAAAAATGGGGGAATTAATCAAAAATAATAATTGTAATATTTTTTTTGTATTTTTTTCCTGGGGTGCTGCAGTGGCGGCTGTGATAAGAAAGCTGACCAATTGAATGTTGCTGGCGGAAAGCTTTGGTTTGGCAACAAGTTGCGCGGCTGAAAATGTTGAGGAACTTTTGGTAGTTCAGAAAATCGAAGTTCACTGGGGAATTTAAAAGGTCGCGTTTTTAATTAAAATCTGGCTTTGTTTATTAGCTGACCACTTTAGTAGACAGTTAATTGATTATGAATTTTAACCCTCTAAAACAAATCTACAAATTTAAGGCTGGGGAAATTTTGCTATGAGGTTGGAAAAACTTCTCAAAAATTGTATAAAATATATTTTCAAATGAGGCTTTCTTGTGTGTCCATCGAGGGTTAAGGCCTTGCCATTTGCAACATGTTGCTTCAATTATTTCCACGCTGTGTCAGCCTTGGCAACACAAACAAAAAACAGCTGTTCTGCTTCCCGACGCCGGCTGAGCTTTCTGAAGTGAAATCAAAGCCCCAACGTCGAAGCAGAGGTCGCGGCAGCAGCAGCAGCGGCAGCGCCAGCAGCCCCAAACAGGAAAATCCGCACGACGATGCCACACAAAAATTCAGTTCAATGCGAATTTGTGAATGAGCAACACGCGAAATGCGCTGCGAGTTCCGCTAAGTTTTCAGCGAAAAACTAAAACTTTCGACGTGATCAGAAGTTTGTGTGCTAAAAAAATAAATAATTAATAAAAGATTTAGAATTAAAATTCCGTCGGCTGGCAAACAAGATTTATTAACTGCACTCGATTGAACCACAAAAAAAAAAAAAAACTTTAAAAAAATGTCAAAGCGTTCGAATTGTCGAACATTTTAATGCTCTGCCCCCCGCAAGTTCCCCGCTGCGCAGCTCCGCAAGTTGACGGCGAGTCGGCCGTTTTGCAATGATCTCGTGGTAATTGGAGTGCAACAAAAAAGATTACAAATTAATTTGTTACTCAATTAGATGCCAGACAGCTGGCCAAAGAAGCGTGAGCAACCCGGACACACAGACAGTTGGACAAACGAATAGAAGTTCAATTGCATTTGCGGTGCCTCCAAGTGAAAATCAAAGTGCAAGTGCAAATCGAATTGCAACTGACTCGGCAAATTGCCGCACATGTTTAACACCACAAGCCCATGACAACAACAACAAGAAGAACAAGAACAACAACAAAACGCGGACAACCGACTTATTGAATTGCAATTGAAATTCATGCCACGCCAAAACGCGTAAGTAACCGTCGATTTGCATTGCCCAACAGACACAAAATTACAGTCGATCCACAGTAGAAAAATCAGCCAGGGAATTTTGAATATACCTAAAGAAATTTTAAAGGGTTTGAGTTCTTTTTTAAAATGAAATAATTCAATAAAAGATCTAGAAAAAGAAATAATTAATATATCACAAAAATTATAACTTTAAACATTTGATTTAATGAGATGAAAAAAAGAACTTTAAAGTGTTAAAGGAAAAGGCTTAAAAACACCCAGAAAATATATTTGTTAGGTATTTTAAATTTATTATTTAATAATCCAATTTTCAAAGTGATTTGTTGTCCTTTTTTGGGGAAATTGAATTCCTTAAATTAATTAAAATAGTAGCAAATTTTAAGGCTTTCAAATGCAGCTCTCGATTTTCTCCTAACCACACGAATTTAAATTGTAGAAATATCTCAAAGGAGTCCTTTAAAAATTCCCCGAGATAACTTATTTTCCTTGTGGTCTAATTTATTGAGTATTCACTGTCCGATCCACAAATATAATTGCTTGCCGCATGACTTGAGTTCTGTTCTCGGTGAGTTCTGTAATTTGGACTTGTAGGCTTTATTATGTGACAGTGATTAATCTCAGCATTTGAATGCAATTCAAGCCAAAAGTGCCAAGAGTGCTGGCAATTAATTTGATCAAATGCTTTGGGTTTATTACCCCCGTCCCCACCTTCTGGTCGCTGTGCCCCCTCGGGGGTCGGAAAATGTCGAGTGCACTCGGCATTTCATTTAGCATTGGCAATATTGTGGTCAATTGTGTCGAAGACTCGAGAAAATTGTGCTCTTTGTTTGCGGTTAATTGGCAGTCTGTCCAAGGATTCCTAATGGTTGGATAATTTCCGAGAAATTCTCTTTCAGTCTCTCGCTGGGGAGGGGCGAAAACTTTGTTCTGGGCGTGGACCGACCAGATTGATATTGAAATTATTTATGGGCTATATAAATTTCAATGGGAATTCCGTCAGCTGTCCCGCCCAATCAAAAAAGAAGAACTAAACAACAAAATTGAAAACAAACAAATAAAATTACAAAAATACAGACAACGAAGAAGATTAACCAAACAAACTGTCATTGAGGAAAGTTGCCGATGTCTCCGTCGCAATTTTTTTGATGTACTGATAACAAAATACCAGAAATGTGGCCTGGCGTCCCCTCGAGTTGAAAGGGTTTGGCTAATGTGCTGGTGATTATTTTGCCATTAAAAAGAAGCTGAGATGAAGCTTCATTCGCTTCTAATGAAATTAAATTACCGAAAGACAGAAAAGACCAAAAGCGTTGACCCAGAGGGCGGCGGTTGTGGGTTGTGGTTTGCTCCCTTAAATTACACAGAACAAATTGGGGGAAACTTTCGTGATTGGAAGGAATGGGAAGTCCGAGAATATGGGTCAGCCGGTGGTGGTGGCGCTGGGCAGATTGTGATTGATCGGCGTTTAATGCCGTTTTGTTGTAACACAGAAACGCGTGAAAATGGTCAACAGTTGAGTGATGACGGGTAGAAATCTCGTCTACCCGCGGGGCGTGTCCTGCATGAAGTTGTTATAGAGTTGCGGTCTTTAAATTCCAATTTTTAACAAGGCTAATCAAGCGGTTGCGTATACGCAGCATTGCACAAATCTGCTGATTTATAGCGGACGAGCTGTACGCATAAATTTGGCATGGTAATGGAACAAAATTCCTCCAGAAAAATCCTCCATAATTTGGGCAAACAACTGCCCAGGAATCTTTGGCATCCCATCACGTCGGCCGGGGGATTCCATGGGCGGAAACGTGCATGGATGACTGTGAGCCGTATGATTTCTTCTTATGATTTCAAAATTTCAATTGCTTACTGGCACAGCCGACGGCGTTGGTTTTTATGCAAATTATTTTATCCGCAAATTTTTCTCCGGATTTTCTGCGTTTTTAGTTTGGCAGCCGTGCGTGCGGAGATCGCTGGTCTGCTATTGTTTAGATTGAGTTACTTTGTCCCAGACACACACACGCACAAGGATATCTATAACGCGGTCCCTTTATCAAACTTCAAAGCGGCAACAAGAAGCCAATCAAATTCGAAAGTCCCGGCGACTTCACTTTGAATTTCGAGTCGGTTCGACGCCTCCCCTCCCATTTGTTTGGCTGCTGTTGTTGGTGTCTCGTATCATCAAATAATTCACTTGACAAATTTTACATGTCATTGATTTGTATAGAAAAAAAAACCAAGGGATGTCCCTTCACCCAACGCGGAGGCAAACAGGAAGTAGTCCATTTTGGCGTCACGTCACCACAGAAGTGGCTGGGCGGTTGTACGTGACTCCCTCCCGGTTCGGACGATTCGAATACGATACGCATTCAATCATTCAATCATTCATTCAGTCAGTGAGTCGGGCGGTCCATTGCCTTAGCCACTTTTGCTTTTATTTCTGTAATCTTTCCTGTGGTGAGGCTGTGCTTTCCCATCTCCTTGGTGTCATTGGGGGAAGTTGCCAAGGAAATTCATTGTTTGGGTTCAAATTTGTCGTTGGCTTTGGGAACTTTACCTAATTAAATTTAAATTAAAGTCAAGCCCACAAAATTTGACCCGGTTTCGGTGTCTTGTTTATATTTTTTGGAATTCATTTGACTTTGAATTTTAATTGTTCGCTTTTATCAGACATTTTTGCATATTGCCGCGAAATAAAAGCAATTACGTCGCTCACATGAGCGCGTTTGATGCTTGCCAAAAAAAAACCCAAAACGCGACTCTGAAACTTAAAAATAAAGGATTCGCGCTGCCACTAATTGGATAGTTGGAAGGGCTATAAATTGGGGCAAGGATGGGCAATATTTTCATAGATTTTTTATATGAAAATGTGTTATAAAATTTGTTTAAAAATATTTACTTAACCAGAAATAAGCCCAACAATTTGACGACTTTGAAGCCACCAAATGCGCTTTATTTCATTAAACAAATTTTTGGTTGTATGGCCAATGAAAAGTCAACATTTTGACAATCAAATAAAAGTCAACAATTCGTCGGGCGCTAAAAATCAATCATATTTGCTTTAAAACAAATTCGATCAGCAATAAAAACGCCAATTCAGACGCCTCTGTAAAGCGCAAGAAAAAAGAAAAGTTGGCTGATTTATTGTAAGCAAACTCGCATAAAACAAAATGTTTGCCAAAAATAACCGCCGCCGCGAGAAAGACAAGCAAATGAGCACCCATAAAACAGTCGGCCAACCCCGAACAGCTGTCAATGATTTGTTTTCAACTCGACGACGGTTCCCAGTGCTGTTTTATGCTGCCGTGTGGGCGGGGCGACGGTGGGCACATAAATATTATGATTACCTTTAATGGGTCACCGGTTGTGGGGGCCGCGATTCATCTGCTTGATCGTCTGTCTTTTTTGCTGATTGTTTGCTGGCCGGCGCGCCGCTGGCATCGGCAGTTTTTTTAATGCGGCTGAATCGATGGGTGGCCGATTGCCAGGCTCGCTTTCTGGTTGGGATTTAAGTGATTTACTCCCGACTTTCCTCTCTCTCCACATAATTATCAGTTTTTTATGCGTGTGTGTGGCAGCTTGCGGCCAAAAAGCTGCTGACACTTCATTGCCAACGAAACATGGAACGTTGGTAATTAAAATTAAAAGCCTGCCAGTGGGCAATTAAGTTCCATCGATTGGGAACGCTTAAAACTGAAAACTTAAGAAGGGAATTAACCAGGCAGTCAATATTTACAATAAATAAAAAGCGTATTTAAGTTTCGGTTTGCTGGTTACTTTCCCTATGATTTCTGGCATTTGAAAATGTTAATTCCAGCTTGGCAGGCGGTAAGCCGGGTGCAAAATATGAAACGTAATTTATTGGATTAAAAAATAACCACTGCCCCACTGACGACTGTGTTAATCATACGTCATGTGTGACCTCACGTGCTGCCCAACGCTGCTCGGTTTGCCTGGCTGGCTGGCTATCGTAAGCAAATAAGGAAAGTGGGTTTGTGTGTGTTAGCCACTTGGGCTTTAAGAGTTTTTTTTGCTGTCGTTTACAGAGCAATTTGCGTAGACGTAATGTGGCAATTTATGTCATCTGCATGTGAGTAAATTTTTGGGGAAAGATTGTGTAAACTTTGGCAAGTTTGGATGCCGTTTGCCCGCCGCCCCAAAAAGTAGGCAACACTTAACGATTTTGTCCCATTTGCTGGCGCTTGTCGTTGGCCTTATCGCTTAAGGCCATTTAAGTGGGCTTAGCCCGCAGGGCCGAAATTGGTGGGCCAGGCCACATAAATCTTTTCTCACATATTTCACAGTCTATCGACATGGGTTGTCATGAAAACACTTTGCCAGCTTAATTAGCCAAAAATGTCTGTCTGTCGATAAGGACGCGCACGACCGCCGCCGACCACATCAAAATCCAGCGCGAAATTGCCTTGTTGGCGAGCAACCAGCTGCGTTTTTTTGACATGTGATGTAAACAACAACAAAACCAGAATCTCTCGCTCTCTTTTGAGTAAAAATAGGCGAGAATTTCGAGCTGTCGTCGCCTCATTAAAATGTTCAATTTCATGGCCACTCAACTAGTCCGTCAATCACAAAGGCTCACCAGCCAATTAACCCAAAGAAGCAGAGTTGCGTTCCAGTCAAATCCCCAGAATCCTCTTATTCTACTTGCGCTTTTCACATCGCCTTGGTGGCAACAAAAGAAGAACGCAAAAGAATGTGAAGGCAACTTTGCACGAACTTTTCAAGGAGCCGCAATTGCAATTTGCACTTCAATAACTTTAACTTTTCTTTGACCAGCCCGATTTGTTGACATTACCGAGGATCGATGGCACAATTTATAGCGCAAATCGCATTGACTCTCAAGCACTTAACTCAGCTGTCGTCGAAGGACTTTTGCGGCGGCAAATCAAACAATTTTCTATTTACATTTCTTTGATTTGCCAAAGGCAGACAAGGTGTGGCCGCCGCCGTCGTAAACACGCAAGAGCATAAATAAATTTTATATATAAAATGCAAATCATTTTTCTATATTTACAAAACCACCGCCTGCGTACGCTTTCAAAGGAGTAAGAAGATTTCGAATGCCGCCATCGTAGCAGCCGCAGGACGAACGTGTCCCGTTTGTCAAAAACCCAAAGCCCGCCTCCCACGGCAATTATGCTGTGATCTAATGAGTCCTGTTGTCACCTCTACGCGGCCAGCGTTTATTGACTTTATTGGGGCAGAGGCAGCAGCGAGACAAATTCTTTTACACTCGAGCGATTTGTGATGTGTCGGCGACCCCGAGAAACCGCTGAGTCTTGGCGCACCTCGCTCATAATTACAGTGCCCCGTTGTCTTCGAATTCGTGTGGGTTTGAGGGCGTAGAAGGCGTGGCAGTTGGGGGTGATTTGATTGCTTTCGTCGCAGTCGTTTCCTTTTTGTGTGAGAAATTTTCTATTTGACTTTTATGGCGCTGTCTGTCCGTCAATTGACCCGCATCCGTCGGCCGGTCGGCCGGTTTCCTGCCCAATATTCATTGTGAATTATTCAGTTTTTTAATTAAATGCCGACTATCCCAGGCGGCAGTCGGCGCCGGTCGTTGACCAGCCGCCCGTCCCCTCCAGAGACGTCAGCGGTGATTAATTAACGCGCCCAGCCTTTTGTGTGCTCGCTCGGCTCTCAGCAACTTGCGTCTAATTAGGACACAAGTTCAAAATTCCAAGATTCCGCCAAGACGATTGAGGCTGCGGTCGCTTGGGGTTTGCCCCGACCGGCGACGGGCTTAGTTCGGCGTTAGTTCGGCTGGCGCAGTCAATTATCGATGGACTGCATATTTTATAATTATTGATTGAATTGGCGACTCGGGTCAAATGAACCGGGCGCCTCTGTCTTCGGGGAGTTTCTTAAGGGATTCGCATCAAAGCAACCTTCATTACCATTCAGCAAAGGTTGGGAGATTAGGAATTTAAATTAGGATTTAATATTCATTGGATGTTGGCTAAGACAAATTTTGGAAAGGGATTTCTTAATAGGTAAAGATGCTTCAATAATAAAGGATCTTGGCAAGGTGGTGAGCCAGACAGACAAAGATTTCTTTAAATTTGTAAAGCCCAAACTTGTGTAGGTTTGTCGCCAGGGCCAAGCAGCTGATCGTGGGGACCTGAAGTTCTGTTTAAAAATTCTCTCACTGTTTCCTTCAGGCTCCCAAATTTCTATTATTTTTATAGCCCCCAATCATTTGCAAGATGTTCTTAATTCCGCTAGGCAAATGATAATGTAAACTGTCCAATTTTCTGGAGAATAAAGTAAGAAATTCCCAGCTTTCAATTGGCCACACAAAATAATGAAAATTTATTGCTTTGGTCTACAAAACGAAACAATTACCCGCTCAGCCGTCCAAATAGCCGACCTGCATATAAATAATAATCATTTAGCCGCAGACTCCTGTCGTCTTGGCCCGGCATCCGTGGGTAGGGGAAAGCGGGTCGTTAATTAATGAGTTTGGTTTCCGTCGGCTTGTATTTTTCGTTTGTTTTTGTGCTGCATCAGCTAAGACAGCAATTGGCCAAAAGCGGTATAATTTATATATAATTGACTTCAACGCCATTAACCTCATCGTCAGCCGCGCCTGCTCCTCTCACCGGTCAATGAATTTAATTATTTCACTTAATTTATGCTTTTGTTTGTTTGCCTCCAAACGAGAAGGCGTTAAGGAAGCTCAGGCAAAGCCGGAAAGAAGGCGAGTTGTTCACTTGAGTGGCAGCTGGGGATGCTTGGCATTTTGGCAGTTCTTATTTGAATTTCATTTTTCGTTTTGCCAGGCAGACGTGTCTGCCAATAACTATCCGTTTATTTGGCTAACAAATTTGCTTAGCCAGACGCATTATCAATGTATCAGTTTACCAGCTCAGCCCGTCATTTCCCAAGCAAATATTGCGTATACGCCTCGAGCAACAGCAACGTTCGCCTAGACTTGGCCGAGGCTGTCGTTCGGTCGGTTTTGGGGCTTTCAAGGGTGACGGGCGTGTTTGTTTGACATTATAAAAACATTAACTGTTGACATTTTGACAGACACTGATAATATGAGCTTTGCGTTCGAGGCGAGGGAATGGTTTTCCGAAAATCATTTCAACACGAAATTAATTTAAGATCAAAGCTCAATCCCCTCACGGATCTACTTGACTCTTGTGAAGGCTTTATAGACTTAAGGAATAGAGAGCTCCATATGCAAAAGGAGCAGGGATTCTGGTTAGCTTTGGGTTAGCTCAGCTCAGAGTTCACTTGTGAAAGAGGGAAAGAAAAAAATTCGTTGGGAAAAGGCGAAGGTTTTCCGCATTTAAGTTCCTATAAAAAAAAAAAACACTCAGCTTCTTATTGATCTCTTTGTAGGCTTAGCTTAAAGATCCCTCGATTTTTCAGGAATCTCAGTCTTTTTCCCAGAGATTAGAGAGTGGGAGAGAGCCATAGCCATTAGCAGGGCAGAGTCTGCTGCCTTCGTGAAATTGGATAAGAATAAAGAGATCCCGACCTGTCCTATTAGGATCGTTAGCTTATTCACGAAGATATATTATTCAGGGTTAAAAGTCAAGTGGCTTATTTATTTCTAACCCTCAACTGTCCTGATAGCTGGCCTATGAATCAGTTGGGTTCTACTGATAGAACAGAAAGTTTTGATGAGTTTGAAAAGCCATTGTAACTTTTTTAGTGTGATATTCAATTTGAGGAGATTAAAAACAAAGGCAGTCCCCAAAGGATAGAGAATAGAAACCTCGGCCCTTTTTCTTGGCTGGCTTTTGAAGTCAATGATTAGGCTGGCACTGCAGGACCTTTGGCTTTAGATGTCGTCACCGTAATGGACTTACTAACCAGGCCTAATGCGCCGAAGGCTGATAAGCTCACTCACACACACTCACCCACACCCCACGTTCGGCTGACAGCTATGGAAAATGGCAATTGACATGTGAGCCCAAAGGAAGAAAGCAAATTCGTGTACAGCCATTGAGTGCGGCTGGCGGTTGGGTGGGGAGAGCCTGGCCGACATTGTCTATTTTCGTTTTAACCTCAGAACAACAAAAATTATAAGGCGCCAACCCAATTTCAGATGTTAGCCGAAACTTTGCCGCAAGTCTGACGGCGGCAGACTGATAAAGCGAAAGGCAAGCCTTCGACCAACTTTAAAAGCGACTCCGTTGTCGTCTTCGCCTCGCTCGACGGTTTAAATCTCAAGTGGCAAATGTTTTGACGCATATTTGTGTTTGTCTAACTTTGTTAGCCGCCGTAAGGGCCGCTTGAAATAACTAACACGCATGTGGAGAGCCACAGCTGCCAGACGAGCAGACGAACAGACTCACAGCCGAGCCTTTGCTACCTTTCTCCTCGGACTTTATGGGGGTTATGTGTCTGAGGTTGTTCATTGTTTTCGTTCTGGCTGTTGGACTCGGCCTGGCAGGTGCTACAAATTTGAATTTAAATACGCCAGAGTCGCCCCGCTAGCAATTCAAAAATAAAATAATATCGTCCTGGCCCCCCACCGCCCCCGACTGCCTTTAACTTTTCAATTTTCGGGCCAGTATGCGTCTGTCTATTTACAAATTGTGAATGAAACCCCAGCCCGCCTTGGATTTGCTCCTGTTGGGTTTTTTTGTGTGGCGGCCAAGAACAAAAAACAATTTGTTTCGGTCGAGACAACTAAACTGCGGCATTTATAGGTTTTTATTAAAGGTTTTCCATTCCCGTGCAGGGGGCTTTGTGGGTGGCTATAGAAATTTAAATTTAGTGGCTACTTAAGACGCGTCGAACGCATTATCAGGTTATTAAATGGCAGAGGCTGTGTGCGAAATCCCAGCCAGGATTTCACGGCCACGGCAACTATTTTGTTGCAGTCCTTATGAATATGAAAATATCCAAATTCATTTTGAATTTGAAAGCTCGCTTTGTTGGTCTTTTAATTTGCAATTTTAATTGCGAGCGCAATAAAAAGAGTCTTTCGGGATTTTTGAAATTCATTTCAGTAGATTTAATCGAATTCATGTTTGGCCCTTTTTGAAATCAAAGCCCTGCCCAAAGATCCCAAATAGCGGTCCGGTTCGCTCCATAAAACCCCAAATGAAACACTAAACTTTTGTCGTTTCTACGCTGATTGCCATGAACTGCAATTTCGTCGGAATTTCGGGCCGGAGTTGGGCGCTCGTTGCTGGCCAGCGACTGTCATATTCTTGCAATGAAATCAATTTTTCATTTTTTGCACTGGTCGGTCCACGTTTTTGCCTCACTCCCGCCCGGAGTCAGAGGGCGAAAGTCAAATGCTCAAAACAAAAAGAAATAAACATAAATATGCAGCAAGTGGCGAAACGACCAACCAAACCAAAGAGAATAAAACAAACAGACACCGGCAGCTCCACCAAACCGACTGCTCTATGCTCTCCAGTGGGGTGAGTAGGGCAGCCATCAATCCAACAAATCAAAGCTCAGTTGGTGGCCACTGCAGTGCCTCCCCGAGCCCCTCGGTCCTTGCACTTCTTCTTATCAGCGCTACTGATCTCCCGCGTCGGCGTCGGTGGCTCTCGCTTGGGGCTGTCAGTGCCGTGAGGTCTGCTCGCCTGGACGTTTCTATTTTGAGCTTCTTATCTCGTTTTATCGGCAACTTTGATCTCGCGCGTCTTTGTTCCTTTGAAAACAAATCAAAGCTTGTCCAAGAATACTCAAAAATATGTCAGAGAGCCACAAGGGAGAATAATTTTCTCACAGGCATTTTTGGATTCCTTTCTCTTCTTTCTTCTTGAATTGGGGGTAGGGCTGCCTCAGCTTCTAGGCTAGTTGGCCTTAAGAAATCTTTCTTTCTTTCATCCCTGGCAACTACCCAAACAAATATAAACTTTCTGAAAAAAAGAAGAATACAAACAGAGCATACAAAAGATATACACACTCAGTACATGAAGTAGAAAGCGAAACATATGAGGCAGTCATGTGCAGCAGCTGCAAGCTTGCAACAATAAATGGCGCTGGCCGTGGCATTGGCGAAGGGATGAGGGAAGGTAAATGGGGACAATGCAGACAATTTTATGAGTCATACGCCCCGTTGGTCGGTGTTGAAGTTGAAGCGTCGCATTGTCAAGTTTACGGTGGCAATTCAACTCAACGATGGAGCATCGATTACGCTCAAGTACATCTGTCTGTCTGTCTGTGTGGGGGGGGCTTTAAAATTATCGTCCATTAATTGACAAATTGATGGGGGGCGTTTGACTTTGGCGCATGCTTCGATGACTCGTCAAGGATACTCGAAAATGTCTGATGACAATGGCGACGACGAGTTGATGCTTCTGTCTGCATTTTTATGTTCAATTTCTGACAGCTTAGTCAAAATATGTCAATCAAATTGAAGCCAAATCCGAGCCCAGAGCTCACAAAACAAATAAAAACTCTCAATGTGCGCATTAATGCGCAAAAGCTCCGTCACCCACCGCCCCTTCCATTCCCTTCAGCTTCTCCGTTTTCAGAGTTGCCTTCGGTCTGCCGGCTGCCTTTGAAATCCAAATGAATTCTGAGCTCTTTAAAGGCGCGTCACTCATTTGCCATGCAAATGAAATGCGCCTCAACAGCTGCCCAGGATACATTATCCTCCGCCGCCGTCCCTTAACTTATGCAAAGCCCAAATGAGTTGGGCCGTATTTAGTGCAATGCCAGCCGGATCTTTAATCTAAATTTGCATAGCACCTCCGTTGCGTTATTAAACTCGACTCAGCTCAAATTGCCATTCACTTGGTATCCTTCGTGCCGCACGAGTGTGTGTTTGTGGGTGTTTAATTCATGTTAACATTTTGCAAACAATTTCCGGCAGAGCCGGCAAACAAATAAACAAAACAACCGCATGACGAGCGACGAGGCAATAAACAAGTTGCGAATTCAAGTGAGAAGTCGGCGGTTTTAACTGCCAGCAACTAAAAGTAACTGCTATGGAAAAGTAATTAAATTTATATGGTAATATTAACAAAAGCCCAGGCATTTGGTTTACTGCAGTTGGATGGTTTTAATGGCAAACTAATTTCGTGGAAATGCAAACTTCCCCAAAACTTTTTGGTATTACCCAAAATTTTATGACTTCGCAAATGATCACAAATGGTAAGCCAGTCACAAGCTGCCTGGTTTACGACTTGGAATTAAGTACAAATTCTTGAATTCTCTAATTGTTGAAAGACTTTAATTGTCATTTACCGGGACTCAACGCAAAGCCGACAAAAGCTGTGAAGGTGACGGCGGCGTAGAATTAGGGAAATTCATTTGTTAACAAGACCATTAAAAAAGAGAAAGCAGGTTGCTATGCTTTTTTTTAAGCCAGGAAAGTCTTATGCCCGAAAGTCCTTATTCCAAGTATTTTTATCCCTTTTACTTTAAATATCGAGATCAAAGGCTAATTGCCATAAAATCTTCGCCTGTCCTTGCCACGCCCAAAGTTCCCAATTGCCAGAAAATAACTTTTCATTACTGAGTCCGCCATGAATTTCTATTTCGCCTGCAGCCAGACAAAAGCTACTTGTCCAATCCTCACACACTGTGCCTTGGGCAATTGTCTACCGAATTGGATTGAGTTTTGCAAAGCAGTTTCCATTAAGCGAATCTGCCAAGTAAAATAGAGAAGACGGCAAAAAAAGAAACATGTTAAATATTTGCAATTGTTTTCTGGCTGGGAATTGAACACCCGCAGCGACACAACCGGCGCCACGATCCCCCGCCCCTGCCACGCCTTTTAACATAAAAGGCCCAGCAGCCGACTGACAAGTCAGCCTCCTGAGCATAGGCCGGCCAGCAATTTGGCCGCTTGCCAAACGAAAAGTGAAACTAAATCTTTTCGTCATCGTGCTGGTGGCAATTGCGGCGATGATGCCTGTAAACTGCAACTCGACGAAATGATAAATTTATAAATTTTGAAAGCGACGACATGTGGCCGCCGCCACCGCCGCCGCAGCCACCGGCGACGGCTAGAAAATTGAATGTGTCACAAAGGCAAACAGACAGGCGGGCCGCCCTGAGGCACCAGCGGGCGGGCAAAGATAAATCATCTGCAAATAGTTGGCCACCCGTCCGCCCGCCGGCCTGCATTAGAAGCCTGGCCGCTTTGCCATTAATAATGCAGAGCAGAGGCCGCCGCTGTTGTGGCTGCCTTTGCATTTTGAAATTGAATTTTTTGTTTGGCAAAAAATTCACGCACGTTTTGCACTTGTTGGCTAATAAGTTGAAAGCGAGAGGACACAGCTGGCGGCAGTTCCTGTCACGCGTGGGCGTGGCAAATGTGAAAATTAAAAACTTTTTATTGTTTGTTTGGCAAATACGTCCATATAATTTCCAGCGTTTTTTAATTGGATAAAAGTTATGGAGCCGGTCAAGGGTCCCTATGCGTGCCTAATGAGCGCTTAATGAGGCTACAGGACATCAGCCAACTGTTCACTTATTTGGCCAACAAAGTTCCCAAAGGCCAAAGCATCCAAAGTTGAGAAGTGTTCTCCTGCAAATTAGTTTTAGTTCAACTCTCCTGGCAGTTCTGTCGGCAGAAAGAGGGGACTCCGTGTTTGTCCTCCTGGTGAAATTTCAAGCTCCTTGTCAGCTGTCTGATTGGATGCCGGGAATCGGTAAATTAATTTAAAATTTAAGGTAATTTCTCTCCGCTCGTAAACCTCTCATTTTGGGCAATTCACTGCCGCTCAATCAATCAGCCCGTTGAGAGCTGCTAACCTGACTAATTCATGTGATTTTTTACGTGGCCGAGGCAAAACCCCCGGCCCATCCTGCTTAATTGCCAATTTACTTGCCGTCACGTAGCTCAAAGTAAAAAGTTTTTTTTCAGGCAACAAGCCGGGAAACTCTGGGAAACCCTTTTCCATTTGCCCCTTTGCCCTCTCGGCCGCCACAGCGTATGCGCAATAATGAGCAACTTTCTCTAGCCACCTGTGTCGCCCTTGGCAGCAGGACATAAGCCATGTCAGGTTGAGAAAATGTTTGCAGTACTTGAAAGTATTTATTATGCAGATTTTCATTCAGGATTTATGTGTTTTTAAGCCCCGACAAGCGACCAGCCACGACGAAGGCCTCGAGCAGGCATAAATTTTAAGCGTTCGAGTTCTCAAATTAAATTAAACTCGCTTCTTCTTTTTCCAGGCTCTCCGCGCCCCCCTGGCCAAAGCCCAACCAACGCTAATCGCTACGAATTAGTATCAAAATTTCAAAATAAACATGCTGCACTTGCGTTTATACGACAGCTCGCTGGCCTATACGCTGGCCTCGCCGGCCGGGGCATCGGCGGCGCCACCGGCAGCCGCCAACGGCAGCGAGCTGACGGCAGACCCCGCCGACCCACAAACATCAGCCTCAGCCGCGGCGGCAGTTAATCTGACATACTTGACACCTGCGATCTCACACGTGATTCTGGCGCCAACGACCGC
>JBAMCP010000831.1:0-34794 GCA_037075105.1 Lissocephala sabroskyi
GTCCCTCCACCCTTGCCACTTCTAATTTGCGGTATTTCCCGACCGATTTCGTGTTGGTCAGCCTCGCTCGCTCGGTGGACTGATAACCTGCGGTCGGTTTTGTTGGGAGAGCCCGGAGCGTTGCTGATTTGCGGCTCGGCCAGTCGTCCGGAGCACAGCAAGTCGAGCGGGCGCGAATCACGGAACGCAACGAGACAAGCGAAGCGATCAGGAATATATATAAAAGAAATATAGAACGCGAAGTAAAACAAAACCGGCCAGCAAATGGAAAGGTGAAGATCTTGAATGATCTTAAAGATCTCCAAGGATTTTAAAGATTCTTTGGTATTAATTTTGTGTGGTTTCTTTTGCAGCCTTTGGGATGAGGTGACGTCGTTTTCGAAGACGCTGTTGTGCTTTGTGGTGGCCCTGCTAATGATGCCATTGCTGTTGTTGTCGTTTCTGTGTAAGTAAACCAGCGGCAATGAGGGCACCTCAGGGGGGCGGTTGATAGATCGGTTGACCGATCGCGCCTGACGAGATAACCGATTATGTCAATCGGAATGGGCCCATAAATCAGAGCCTCAAAGGCGCCGCGGTCGATTAACCCGAAAAGGATGACGGATCCCCGCTAAATGAACGCTTCACTGATCATCCCCCAGGCAGCCAACAAAGTCCGCTTATCAGGGGAGCGGGGCCGGGCTGGTGGATCGGCTTTTGTTTATAAAAATAGAGACACAACATCGCGGCGATTGGGAGATAACGATTACCTGCTCTGGGGGCACACAGCCAGCAGGTTTCACGGAACCCAGACGGGCGGGCATGTGAACTTTGACCAAGCAAATTACTCATTTGGCGATAAGACGACGCCGACGCCGCTTGCCCCCTCCCAGTTGCTAGTCGTTGTCGGTTAGTCCGTTCCAATTTGAGTGATAATGCAGCGGGCGAGAAACCAAAACAAAAGCGGATTTATGACCAGCCCCCTCCCCACCTTTCACGTATTCCAGGTGCCCATTTCATCAACGAACTCTCCAACTATTTGCTCAGCATCAAGTATCCCCATCTCACTGTGAGTATATAAAAAAATCCTGAGTATCCGAAAGTTAATTTCCCTTTTTTAAGGTCTCCAAGTCGAAGAAAATCCGCACGCTGATCGACACGCCCAAGAATGCGGGAATTTTCCATTTCCTGCTGCAGGTGGAGGGAGCCTGCGACTTTGAGCGCATCAAAAATACTTACGCCGCCCAACTCACCGATCTCAGGGACAAAACCGGACTGCTGAGGTTCCCCAAGCTGCGCCAGACCCTCGTGCCCTGCTGGGGTCACTACGCTTGGGTCAATGACAGCAGGTGGGCTTTAAATCCTTTTTTATCCTCAACTTCGCTTACTTTTCACTTCCCCAGCTCCTTCAACATCAACAATCATGTCCTGCTGAGCTCTCACAAGTACCGCGGCCGGGCCGTCAACGAGTCCAACATCCAGGACTTTGTCAGCGATCTGGCCACCAAGTACATCCCCTCGGATTTGCCCCAGTGGCAGGTCATTGTGATCCCCACCACCAATGCGGCCTCAGAGCAGCCGGCGGATCATCCGCCCAAGGAGCGTTTTTATATCCTTACGAAGGTCCACCACCTGATCATAGCCGAGGAGGAGGACTTGCATGTCAGCGAGATGCTTTTGCTGCAGGACACCGAGCGCCGCACAGTGCTCACCTTGGAGGACCTGACGCCGCCTGTCCAAAAGCTTTCGCATTTTGTACGCCAGCCGGAGCACATCCTGAAGTTGTTCCAGCACCTGAAGCATCTGGTGATCTGCCGCTGGCAGCAGTTCATCTACGAGTTTGACTCCCTGGACACCCCCGACGGCTACACAAACCTGCAAGTGCGCAACCTCAGCCAGCTGCTCTCCGTCGTCCTGATCGTGGTGGTCAACGTGGTCCTGGGCTACTGGCGCACTTTGGCTTTAAGAAGGAAGCTCCAGCGGCGCTCCAGCAGCTACCGCAAGGGAGGCAGCCACTTGCAGACCCTGCAGGCTTTGCTGAGCCGCGAGACCGACCAGCGCAACCTCAGCTGGGAGGTGGCCCGGGACGCCTTGGCCCACAGCCTGCAGCCGGCCAACATGGCCAAGGCCTGGACCAAGTTCATGTGGCGCCTGAACATGAACAACGTCCTGCTGTTTCCCTACCATCTCTACTGCGAATTGGCCGCCCTGAGGGACGTCTGCTTCCTGGGCCAGACCACCCACACGGCCACCTACTGCGCCCGCCTGCACTTGTATGTGCCGCTGGTGCTGTACGCCCAGCTGGAGTTCCTGAAGATCTGCTACGAGGTGTTCAAGGCTCCCAGGAACATCTACGAGGTCCTGGTTAGCCAGCCTACCCGCGAGCTTAATGTGCTCCACAAGAAATCCTACGCCGGCCGGAAGATCGTGTCCTTCAGCCGCTCGATCGACGGGGCTGCCTTGCGGCAGCGCCAGCGGTTCAGCGATGACATCCGCGAGTCGGAGTTCAGTTTGTCCTGCCTGGCCGGGGCCGTCCATGATTACTTCCGGACCTTTGATGACCCGGTGCCCAGGCTGCTGAACACCACCTGCCGCACCATTGCCAAGGGCTACTTCACCGATCGCAGCGGCGACAAATCGGACCACATTGGCGGAGTGGTTTTCCTGCAGCTGCCGCTGAGCCACCCGGACGCTGAGCATGCGGAGCAGCTGCACGCGATTGTGGAGCGGATCAGGCAGCAGCAGATCATCATCTATCTGGCTTCCATTGGCCAGACCAAGTACAGTGTGCTGACCTCCCTGATGCCGCATGTGATCACGAAGATTTTCATTAATTTCTTTTCCTACAATTTCCCCATAACCATCACGGAGATCTATGGGGAAAACTCGGAGTTCCAGTCGGCCTGGGGCCAAAAGGTCGAGGATGTTCTGCTGTTTCGTCCTCCCCAATCGAAAACTTGTCTGTCTTTAAATCTCCACCGGTTTGGGGACAAATACCGATTGGCTGTGATGGCCGATACTCATTTGGCGCCCGATCACACGATCATCACAAGGTCCTTCGAGCAGTATATGGAATCGGAGGAGCTTTGAATGAGCGCTCATTTTGTTATCGGAATGTCAAATATCGATAAGTCTCATCGGTCTCGTCAAACAAATAAACGATAAAACGGAGAACGATTATCTCAAAGTATTTTGAGGAAACAAAGTGAAGGATTTTTGGGGATTAGTTTTCTTCAATAATTGAGAGAAATTAAAGGGATCCTTGAGACTCCAAGGTCCTTGAGACTCCAGCATTCTATGCTATTTTCTATTCTTCCTTCTCCTCACTGATTATAAATTGCATCTAGTAAATATTTCAATTTGATTTTGTTCTTCATTTAAAGGAATCCAATTCCGTGCTTCCAATTCTTAAGAGGTTCTAGCAGGGAATTGGATTCCTTTAAATGAAGAAAAAAAGTTCCTGAAATCTGTTCAGATCTATTTACTGATCTTTGAAGTCCTTTAAAAGCCTGCAAACCCAACACCCAAACCTTCGACTTTGTTCCCCCATCAAAAGTCCTTGAAATAGCTCTCTGTTATATTTTTTTGATAACTTAAACATCAAAACTCTACAATTTATCGGTTCTCCTGTCAGGTTTCAAAATAATCGAAACCAAAATAATCGAAACCGGAGACTGTACTTCTGTCCATGGATTCGGTGAACAAATATCGCTTGGAGTTGCATGAGCATTTCTACGGGAAAATGTGGAGCTCTCATTTGTCGGTAAGTAAGCAAAGGTCCTGTAGATCCTGGCAATTATTCTCTCCTCCTGCAGACCAACACGGCCAAGCACTTCAAGGACCAAATGCTTGGGCGTAAGCCAGAGGAAAGGAATCCAGACCCAGCGCCTCCGTATCCTATATTTTCCGGAGGTCGGTTCACCCCGCCGTCAGTGGGGTTTCCTGGGGATCGCTTCTCCCCGGCTTCAGTGGCCTTGGAGGGCAGGATGCCCACAATGTCCCCTGTATACGAGGGATGTCCCCACGAAGCGCAGGACTGTGGCTGGGAGCAGCCCTCGCCTTTCCTGCGCCAACGAGCCAATCAGGCGCAGGCCGAGCGCAACCAGGAAACAATCCGCCGCCGGCAGGACTGCCAACATGAACATGTCTGCCCCCACAGCTCCCACGGAGCCCACCTGCATCCTGCGCCGCCGGACTTGGAGCGACCTTACCATGAGCATCGCTTCTGTCCCACACATCGGCGAAGGACTCCATTCCGTCTACCGGTGGCCCAGCCGCACTATCCTTCCGGCAGGCGCCAGCATTACCATGCAGGACGCAACAGGGGCGGGGAAAGCACCACCACCGACTGCCTGTACGCCAATGCGGACTTTTTCAACCCGTCGAGCCTGGAGAACGAGGAGCCGGAGAGCGGCGGCGACCAGCGGCGCTTTGGCAAAGTGCGGAGGCATCGATGCGCCTTGCATCCTGACAAGGAGTCGCACAACTTTTTGGAGTCGGCCAGGGCCCATCGCCGGGCGGTGAATGCCCACTTCAATGCCAAGTATCCGCTGCCTGGGGAGGATGATCCCATGTACTTTGCGGTGAACACCTCGCCCAGGACCTCGAAGCTGGACCGCAAGTCCATTCGCTCCCTGATCAGTGCCAAGAACGGGGACGATTTGCGGCACATCGTCCGCTCCCAGATCGAATTGCAGCAGGTGCTGGACGACTCGATGAAGCAGCTGGAGGGGCTGAATGACAAGGTGGTGCTGCAGTCCAAGGATGCCCAGACGGAGGAGCCGTTTGCTTTGCCGTCGCTGGGCCTGTCGGACCGCATTTCGGAGAAGGAGAAGATGACAGTGCGGCAGGCCACGCCGTTTTCCATGCCGAGGACTCCGCCGCTGCCGGTGAGCATGGACAACCCGCTGCCGTCTCCGGCCAAAATCTCAGTGCGCCCGGAGGGTTCTCCGGTGAAGGAGCACGCAATCTCTCGCAGGAATCTAGCGCCAGCGCTGAAGGACGAAGGCATCTCACCCGATGGTCTTTCCCTGAGTGTGGACGATATTGTTAGCTCGAAGGTAATATCGCCTATGATTCGCAAGATCCAGAAAATGTATTTGAACAACTTGCGCGAGGAAATGGCTCTCATGGAGGACCTCGAGCGGGTCCCTCGCCTGGTCAGCGAAGTCTACAAAAGTGCCGGGGGTAGCGGAGGGACTAATTGCGGTGGCTTGGGAAAAACCGAGCAAAACGCAGAGGACTAATTTTTAATATTTCGTTTTGTCTATTTATATATTTTTTATGTTAAAAAGAAAAACATAAACAAACAAAAACAATAATTATACAAAAACAGACTTAGGCGCGTAAAAAATCAAACTAATAAACACAAATATACAAATTTATATGTTTGGTCTTATTGAAATTAGAGATGACAGAATTGCACTAGTGATGGCACTTTTTAAACTGAGTACTTTTTCGATATTTTTATATTTACTAAAGAAATTAATGCATTTAATGGATACAGTCAGATTTAATGTGTTTTTTAGAATTAAAATTCGTAAGTAAGTCAAAAACTCCGTTCCTCTCAAAAAATTACAAATTAAAACGCCGCACTCGGCTGCGGCAACCATATGCTGCCATCCACTATCACCGATAATCGCCGATAAATTCTTGTGCTGCCACTAGGGTAGCCACTTGCTACAGGCCAGAGGAGTCGCTAACTTTAAATAGAGTTTAATATTAAGTACGACTTATAAAAAATGTATGTATGGTTACTTGTTTACTGTTTCCCTGCGATGGATCATTTATATTTTTCGTAACTGAGTCCACGCGTGGGTATGACAGCCCTGGGTTGGGAGATATCTGGTCACACTGGCCAGGTCCTGGTGTTCCGCGCCGCTGAAAAGAAAGCGAAAAATTCCACAAAACTGCACAAATCGATTCAAAACAATGGCAGGACGTTAAAAATTTCAACAAATAACCCCCCGACAAGACAATGCATTTGGCTGAGTGCATGGGCTGCTGAGCACCCGAAAAACCGACGAGGCATAAACATTTGAAAATTGATTTTTCGCTCTTCGGGCTGCGGCAACCCAGCAGCTTCACAGTGTTTATAAATTTATAATCAACGCCCGCGGGGGTTGCTTCACTCCCCCAAAATGAGTGGTAAGTAAGGGAATTCGGTCAACCAAATCGATTTGTGCCCCAGAACTCCCGGATTCCTATACGATTTCGGCCCGAAGTTGCCTACTTTTGGGATGGGCGCGGAGCACCTGCGCGCAGGTCGGCGGCGTCTCCTCCACTCCACCCACAGCCGCCAGGCTCCTTAGGCGATGAAGTCATCACTTATTTTGTGCTTGCCCGCAGGCGACGGCGCCGGCGACGAGATTTGCCTGGAAAAGCAAACACTCAACCTCTCCAAGCAGCAGCTCAAGAAAGTGCCAAAGCGGGACAATGCCCAGGATGTGCGCAAGCTGATCCTCGACGAGAACGAGCTGCAGAAGATCGACAACATTGACTCCTACATCAAAATCGAATCGGTAGGCTGGAGTACGCCAAATGGTCCAACTCATTTTCCTGTTGCTTTTTCCAGTTGTCGCTGAGCAAAAACCAACTGCTGCGGATGTATGGAGTCTGCCGGCTTCATTGCCTAAGGGAACTGAATCTGTCCTTCAATGGGATCCTCACCATCGAGGGCTTGAAGGAGTGCATCCACCTGCGGGTGCTCAACCTCGAGGGCAACAGCATCAAGTGCATTGAGCATCTCCACACGAACATCAACCTGGAGAGCCTGAACCTCTCGGACAATGTGATTGGCAGCATTACGGACATTTCGGTGCTGCGGAATCTCAAGGATCTGAATCTCCAGGGCAACCGACTGACCCACTTGCGCCAATGCGACAAATACTTGCCGGTTTCCCTGGAGAAGTTGGCGCTGGCCAAGAACAACATCAGCGACCTGAACGAGATCTGCACGCTGTCGCATTTGGGCAACCTAATCAGCCTCTCCGTGGCCGAGAATCCTTGCGTCAGCATGACCCAGGCGCCCAACAGCCTCTAGTAAGCGGATCCTTGGGGTTTCCTACCAAATTATGTAATCATCTTGTTTTTTTTAGTGGCTTTGACTACCGCCCTTTTGTGCTGGTTTGGTGCATGAGCCTGAAGTTTATAGACGGCTATAAGGTGAACCCGATTGAGAGCCTGAAGGCCGAGTGGCTGTACAGCCACGGAAAGGGCCGGCAGTTCCGCGTGGGCCAGCAGGGCGATTTGGCCAAGTATTTGAGCTCCGTGTGCCCGCTGGTGGGCGAGGCTCTGGAGGATGAAAACGACCGCAAGCTGCGGCTGATATTGAGCAAAGCCCAGCACCACCAGCGGCAGCTGCAGGAGGAGATCATGGACAATGCCAGCGACTCGGCCAGCACTTCGCCCTCCTCCAACCGCAAGAAGCCCTCCAGCCGCATACAGTCGCCCAGATGTGAGTGGAAAAGGAAGAAAGGATTTCTAATTTATTGTTTATTTGTTTGTTTGTTAGTTTCGCGGCTGAGCGGGCGCCAGGGCTCGCCGGAGTCGATGGTCAACAGCTACCACGGCAACAGCTCTAGTGAATCCACCAATCATGCGCTCCAGATGACCACCTCGCTGATCGAGAACATGAAGAACGACAGCAGCCTGGAGAACTTCTCGCTGGCCAGCAGCGGCCTGTCCAGCAGCGTGACCACCAAAACCTACAACTCCACGGAGTCCACGCCGCGCAACATCACCCCGAATCCCTACAACGGTGGGCGCTCTTAATCCTTCAAACAGAACCTTTTTTTGATGTGGTTTCCTTTGTAGAACAAAGTTTGGTAGGCCAGCCGCCGGCTGGTGGTCCTTTGGCGGCCGCCTCGAAAATGGTGCCCGTGCCGGAGACGCTGATGAGTCCGGATGTCTGCCCGGCTGCGGTGGCCCAGCGGGCGGCCGTGTCGGTGTTGGGCGCCCAGCTACACAAGTCGAAGGTGAACAAAAACAAAGGTAAATGAAAAACCGATCAACACTCAAAGTGTTTGCTAAATTTTTAGTATTCAGTTGAGATCATAAAAAAAAATGTTTGAAAATTTCAAATGTCTGCTGTTTTCCGGCCGACGACCATAGACAACAAACTCAACTTGCCGCGCGTGCGCAGCCCGAACCTGCGGCGCCACCAGAGCCCCACAACCAGTCCCCGAAAGATCTACCACACTCCCAGCGCCGCCAAGCCGCCGCCGCCGCTGCCGCTCCACCAGCCACAGCAGCCGACGCCGCCGCCCGGCGGCGATGCTGCCGGCTTCAGCACGGATGACGATGGCGACCAGATCAACCTGGAGAAGCTGAAGGCCATACATAAAATGGCCGCCCAGCGGGCCCAGCAGCAGCAGCAGGTCCACCAGCAGCAGGAGAACAACTGCGCCGAGCGGCTCAACGAGCACGTGACCGAGAGTTCGGCGGTGACCATTCAGAAGATGTGGCGCGGCTACCACACGCGCAAGAAAACCAAGGACATAGCCGAGATCCTGCACAAGCAGCGCACCCACGAGTACATCGAGTGAGCCTGCAATTCCCAGCCAATCAGTTCGATTTTTAATTTTGTGTTCCCTTAGCAAACTCAACAAGGACATGCTGCTGACCAAGGCTCAGCTGGAGAACGAGCGCAAGATCCAGCAGCTCCAGATGCAGGCCATCAATGCCTTGTGGAAGAAAGTCTCCACCATGCAGGTGGCGGAGCCTAAGCCCGGCGAGGAAATCCCTGACCAGCCGCCCACGCAGCAGCCGTCGGAAATCAGCCTCGACCAGAACTCGGCCGCTGTTGTCAACGATCTGGCCAAGCGTTGCACAATGCTTACGGATCAGGTACAGCAGCTGCAGAGCTCGATCGGCACGATTGTCAACTGCCTGACGATGGTCTGCAATCTGCCCCAGGAGACGCTGAAGAAGTACGTGAACAATGAATCAGAGGAGCCGGGAGCGGCGGAGGTAAAGGACAGCAGCTCCACGCAAACGGACTTGGTGGCGGTCCACACGCCGCAGCTGGAGGATCTGAGTAATTTTCCGTTTACCAAAATGCGCCCATCGACTTTGGCACTGGCCACGGCTGCCGCGCCGCCTGCAGAGGAGCAGGAGACGATCAACAAATCCCCGGAGGCTCATGACGGCGAGTTGAAGGAGCAGGAAGAGGCGTTGGGGGAGGCGCCTTCGGAAGTGGATTGAAAAATGCTTTTAGGTTTAAGTCGAAAACTCCGATCTCAGTCATCTTTGCTTAGCAGGCGCATAATTAACCCCTGGCAGCTTTTGCAGGCGATTGGAATCCGTTTAAGGGAAACTGATGAAGTTCAGCTCATTTCATTTCGATTTTTGTGTTGTTGGGAAAATCCGTAAAAATACAAAGCCTAAACTTTTGTAATGCACGACAATCAACTCAGTCTTCTTCCGTGGACTCGTCCTCGTCCTCCTCGTCGTCGCTGTCCTCCAGCATTTGGCGGTTTGTGTTGCGCGGCAGGGCATCCTCGCCATCGGAATCGCTGTCCTCGGGGGCGGGTTCCTCGGCCTTGGCGAACTGCCCCGGCCACACGCCGGCCTTGGTGAACTCCTTGACATGCTCGGGCGTGAGGATCTTGCAGATTTCGGCCTTCACCTTGTCGCCCTCGGCGATCGGCTGGACCAGCACGAAGTCACCACGTTTCACCCACATATTCTTGCGGAACTTGTTGGGCATGGAAACTGTAAGAGATCAATGGTAAGCAGGCAAATCTAGTTAGGGTATACAGGACCTACCCAGGAAGTTGTCCAGGCCTTCTTGGGCGGATTGCACTTCGTGCAAATTGTTGCCGCGGCTGCCAACCACGCGCACAATTTGCTCGTCTTCCTTGGGAAGCGCGAAATCGTCGGCCATCATTTCCTTCATGACGTGTTTGCGGCGCGTTGTGTGCGACATTTTGTATTGAAGCAGGACAAAAACTTTCACGTGGTTACCTCGTTTACAGTGCGTTTAAAATTTAGTAGTTTTAATTTGTGCAAATGCATTTAATTCAACAAAAACGTCGACGCAATTACAACTCAAGTTGTAAATTGAATGCCCAATGCGGCCAACATATGTTTTCCAGGGCTGTCTACAGTCCGATAAAATTATTTCATTTTCTTTAATAATATTAAATTTATAATATGAAATACAAAAAATTGTAAAACTTAATTATTTTTATTTGTTGGAATTAGTTATCTAAATATGTTTATTATAATTTTACAAATAAATTTACAGGCTGCTTGAAAACTGTTGATAAGGTGGCAACTCTGCTGGTTAACATTAACCGCGAATTTTGAAAATACGGCTGGAGAGAACTTATTATTTTGTTTTTATATTTAAAAGGAGTTTCAGCTTGACCCAGGTCTATGTTTTTCACTTAGCGATAAATAAAAACTTCATATTGTCATATAGATTTTTGAATTTCGGGTTTCCCCTTGTTTTGATTCAACAGCATTTAAATTAAACGTTCAGGGAATTTGTTTTGCTTTCACACTTAAATTCTAGTTAACATAACCGACGACGAACTACAAACTACTTAATTTTGCCTATGCTACTCGACTGATTATTGCTGCTTCGGTGCTGGACCCGCTCCTTCAGCTTGCTGTGTGGCTTCTGCTGCAGTTTGGTGGACACATTCGGCCGCGGCTCCTTCTGCGCCTTCGACTTCTTCAGCCTGCCAAAGGAACAAATAAGGATTTAAAATTTAAACATAAACAAATTACAAACGTCTTACAGGTCGTTCATGAGCGCGGAGATCTCCATCTTCCAGATGTCCTTGAAGTCGTTGGTGAAGTTCGTCCAGTACTCGAAGAACTGGTCGGGCGTGCACTGGGCCAGCGTGAGCTTCGGCCGGAAATGATAGAAGCTCATGGTCTCCAAGAAGAGCTCCCGGCACTCGTCCAGCCGCGAATGCAGCGAGGCCACCGACTTGTCGGCGTTGGCCAAAAAGTCCTGCATCTTGGACTTGAAAGGCTCCAAGATCTTCTCACTGGAGGCCTTCAGAACTCTGCCCGTCGTCTCCCTGCAAACTATCGGCAAAAATTAATACAATTCAATGGCAGCAACCTAAACTCACCTTTGATTTTGATGCTCAGGTCGTTGATCTGCTTCAGGACATCGTCAAAGTCCAGCTGGGCCGCCCGCTCCACATCCGCAGGCTCGGGTATGGGCAGCCGGATCTCCAGCGAGTGCCAGCCCTCCTTGCGCCGCTGGGCGATGTACGTGCGGACGATGAAGTGCAGCAGCGTTGTGTGGGTTTCCTTGGACTTGACGTCCTTCAGCTTGCCGAGGATATCGAGATTAAAGCCATCCGCCTGGCCGCGTTGCCGATTGCCGCCGTTCATGTAATTGCCCAGCGTCAAGATAATCGAAAACACCAATTTCAGATCCTCGCTTTCGATCAGATGCCGCGACAAATGGGACACCGTGTCCAGCTTCCTGGCCAGCAGCGTGCAGGACTCTTCGAATTCGGCCTGGAAGACAATGCAGGAGATGCGCTCGCTGGCCATCGAGATGAGCGAGATGTCGAGGAGAAACTGCTCGGGATGATCGAGCGGCAAATCCCCGCCGGCCGCGTCCTTGATCTTCTCCAGCTCCTCGGGCGTGGCCTTGATGTGGCTGATGTGCTGCAGCGTCTCCAGGCTCACCACCGAGGTGTCCACCTGGTAAATGGCATGCTCGATTTCGCGGGACGGCAAATGCAGACTGCGCGAGAAGATCCCCACGTTCTTGGATCGATTCGGATCAAGGACCTTTGCGCATTTGCAGAGTTTGATCTTCGGCTCTTTTGATTTGCTTACTGGAGCGATGGCCTGGCGGGAGAAGAGCTCCGTGAACTCATCGATGTTGTCGAGCGGCGTCTCCTCGATTTCCGTCCAAATCTCCTTGGGCGGCGGGGCTGGCGGCGGCGAGGCGGAGGCGGCCGGCGGCTCATCCGGCGAACTGCCGCTGTCTGTGGAGTTGGCCACCGACGGAGGACGCGGCGCAGAGGCCAGCGTATTCGTCACTATCCTGGTCCAGTACAAAGGACGCATGGGCTTCGGAGGATTCACGGCGCTTTTCCGCAAAGCTGTGGGGCGGTTAAGGCAAAATTAAATGAAGATTAATCGAAATTTTCCAGGACTCACTGTTTGTGCGATGGAACCAATTGCCCTCCGCGGGATCAGGCAGTGGGGCAGGCGAGAGGGCAGCGTTGGTTTTCGACGGCGTCAGCGGCGGCGGCGGTGGACCAGCAGCCACCGCGGAGTTAAGCGTCAGGGCGGGGGCAGGTGGCGGTGGCGGCGGCCCGGCCCCACCAGGCGCAGGCGGAGGTGGGGGCGGTGGTGCTGGGGCCCCTGCTGCCCCCGGCAGAGGTGGCGGCTTCGGCGGCAGGGGCACTTGCCCTGGCGGCGGTGGCGGTGGTGGAGGCGGCGGTGGCGCTGGCGCTGGCACTCCACCCGTCTCCAAAGTCTTCTCTTCCTTGGCTTCGCACTGGCAGCCCGTTTCCTCCGTCTGTATGCCCATCTCCGCAAAGGACTTGCTGGTTTCCTCCTGCGTGCTGGACCCCGCTTCCCTTTCAAAGATCGTCGACTCCGTGGCATTGAGCAGCTCGGTCAGCTGAATGCACCGCTTCGAGGGCCGCCGCGGCGGCTCATCCACGCTGCTCAGCAGCTCATTGACCACCGCATGCACCTCGGCCAGCGTGGCGCAGTTGAGCAGCCGCTTGCGCAGCACCTGCTGCAAGGTCCTGTTCTCCTCGCTGCCCGTGCCATTGCCAGCCAGCGGTGTGCTGGTGTTTGAGAAAGGCCAGGCGGTCACTTTGTCCAGCTTGCCGGGGGTCATGGGCAGGGAGGTGGTGGGCTGCTCCGTGTGTGTCCACTGGTACATTTCATAGGGCTGCGGGGGAATCAAAGCTTTAATGAGCCAGCTAATTTGAAAATGAAATGAGGAAGGCTCTGAAGAGTTGGAAGCGGGAGTGCGGCGGCAGCCGCTGGGGACTTGCCAGGATAATCGCTGCCGTCCTCTTTGCTGTTGCTGTGTTTCTAATTGCGGAGCTCAAGTGGCCACCAGCCAACGCCACGAGCTTTGCTTTTAAGTCGGCCGGGGTGGTGGTGGCTGAGGTCTCAAGTGGTCGCCTCGGGTTTAAATGCGACGCTAATCCCGCCCACAGGCCCCCGCCCGAGTGCCTTGGCGGTCGGTCCAATGCCTTTGACAAGCGAATGTCCTTGCCGCTTACAGCTCAGGGATTTGCTCGCTGCTTTATCGTCCCCAAAAGCGAACCTGCGGGGCGGCCGCTCCTTCTACACATGCAAATGCCAAGCACTTTTGAGTGCAATTGGCGTGAATGACGATAACAGAGCCACGCCCACCCCCACCCGCCCCCCGGGCTCCTGTTACAGCTGTTGGTCGATTTGGTGGGCTGATTAGCGGAAGCTTAACTGCCTTCCTGCCTCATAATTGAAATACAATTTTGAAAAATTCTCATATAATTGCTGCCTGCAACTTTACAGTTTGAGAGCCACTGGGGTGACGTTTTCTCTCTCTCTCTCTCGGTGGGTGTGTGGGGCTGTTGTTTGTACAAAGTTTGTTTCCTCATACGACGAGCACAAAAATGGCAAACTTGGCGAAAGTAATAAAAACGCACAAACTTTCAACGAGCAACAGAAGAGGCGGCCGCCAGGACTCGTCGAATGGGCGACACAGAATTCTGGATATCATAATCTCTGGGCTCAAGTATCATCACATAGAAAATCACTTAACGTGTCGCCGGTTGCCACCGTCGCCGGTTCATTTTGTCTCCTTTTTTTTTGAGGTTAAGCCAAAAGTTTTTTCGGGGGCACTAAAGTAATTACATGGACATGACCCGTCATTCTCCTCAGTCGCCTTGCCAATAACACTTACCGTTAAGTGGCTGACAAAAAGGAAGAGTTTAGGTCGAGAATCGGATTGCAGTTGGGAGGTTGGTAATTGTGAACAACAGGTCGTTGAGGAGATTTAAGGACTGGCATATGAAAACCATCAGGGGATGGGCTTAAAGTTAAGCCCACACCCGAAGTACAGTCACAACAAAACATGGCCGAAGCGGGGCCAAACGACGAGCGGAAGTAAGCGAGACGGCTGTCAATTGTTGGCTACGGTCACTGGCCAGCCACCCCGACCGAAGTCCTGAAAGGTTTTCCTTAACTTTGGTTTCATAATTTCGCATGCAAAGGTCTGTGGGTGCGGCGGCGGCTGGGCTGCTGTGGGCCTCGAGGAGGCTTGACGGCTAACAACTGTAAAGTTTTAACAAGTTCTGACACTTGCAGGCAACCAACCCCACCGAAAAACCCAACCGAGAGTCCTCGTCGTAGTCTTGGTCCTTGGCTTGACGGTGGCGGCTCACTGGCTGGCGTTCCTGTCGATGTGCATTGGTTTGTGTTCGTATGCTTTTTGCAATGGAATTGCTAATTTCCGGCAAAAACTTTGCGGTTGCCTTTTTTTTTCCTCTCTTTCCTTGGAGATTTTTTGCATAAAACTTTGAGGCCAACAACAACCAAAAAGAGCATAAATTAATATCACTTGCCTGCCGTATCGCCTTTTGATGGAACCGAACTCATCCAGAAACTAATGACACTCGCCCGGCCCCCAACAATTAGGACAACTGCGCCACAGGAAACCAAGTAATATGGCCGAGCCGGGCGGTGGGCGGGGTAGGTGTTTAGGTAAACTAGAATCCGATTTATATAGACAGAGAGTCGGGGAGATTGAACTGAGTTTTCTCGCCTGGCGCATCATTTCCGTTAGCGCCAGTGCACTTCCGGTCTGAGCTGGCAACGCGTTGACCAATTTCCGTATTTCGTTGGGTTTTTTAGTTCACTGAACTAATTTTTCTATCCGCCCAACCCCCCAATCCTGCGAACCTATCAATATTGATAGGTTGATGACACGGCCGTGGGGCTAAACAGAAAGGAAGCTTCGGCCAGGAAACTTAAAGTTTCTCGTTAGCAATTTCCCAGTTAGCGTTGAATGTTTCTTGTCCTTAGGATCCTTATTGAAGATTGAGGGGATTAAAAATCCCACAGAAGTTGAAGTTGGTCAGGATCCTAAGAGCCAATCATTCACTTTGCTGATAAGCGACTCCTCGACTTCAAGGTCTTAAAGAGAAAATCCTTAGTTCCTTTGTGTTCGTCGAGAGGAAAAAAGAACAAAAGATTCCTTAACCAAAGTCTTCGCCGCTTTTGTGCTCTGCTTTATTGTCCAACTCCTTAACTGAGGGACACTTCAGTTGAGGACTCAAAAGAGTGACTTGGAGTGTTGGAAATATGAGCCACCAAAAACTTAGAGTGAAGGTTCCCCAACTGTCCAACTGTCTGAATGCTCAGGTTTTTATCTTTTCCTCAATCTTTGTATCTATTTGTCAATCTATCAGCCTGCTGGTCTGTCTATTTGTCTTGTCTTTCTATCCATCTATTTCACTAACCCAAAGTTTTTCATCTTATGAAAGACATAATCCTAATTTTAAAAGTCTATAAATAAATTTCTTAAATTTAGGTTTAAAGTTTCCCTATTTCTCTTCTTGCTTTGGCTTGACCATTTCTACTCATCCTTATTTTAGATCTCTCCATTTGTCTAACTCCTCTCTAACCCAAAGTCTTCTTTATATGAAAGACATCCTAATTCTAAAAGTCTATAAAGAAATTCCTTAACTTTTAGTTAAAAGTTTCCTTTTTTTCCCTTTGCCTTGCTTGACCATTTCTACTCTTTTTCTCTTTCTCTATTTTCTTTTCTCTCTCAAAGTCTTTTTTATATTCCTAATCCCATTTAAAAAATCTTGCTTAGGAATTTCTTCCTTTCCCTTCTCTCCTCTCCTCTCCTCTCCTCTCCCTTCGCTTAAAATATCTAAAAATAGTTTTCTTTGGAACTCACGCTGAATGTTTCCAGATGCTCGTTGGAGATTTGCTTGAGAACGCCGACATATTTGAGATTATTGCAGAACTGCTGGGCCATGGCGTTGAGTTCGGCTTCCTGGGAGGCGATGGCGTTGGTTTTGGAGGCGCTGCCGCCCTGCAGGGTGGAGATCAGCCATTTGAGGAGCATTTGACCTGCGGGCGAGAAACAACACAAAACCAGATATCAATTCCGGGCCAGGTCCGAATAAAATTCAGGAGCAGGGGGCGGGGCAAGAAACTTTCTGCCCGCAACAGATGCGACCGATGAGGGGGCCTTGATTTATGGGCTGGGGACGCGGGCGCGGCGGTCGAGGGAGAGAGGCAAAAAATTAGGCATAAATAAATTTATTGTTGTTGGGCGCAAAGTTAAAGAAGTCAAAACAAAACTTACGCTGGCTGTCAGCGCGCGGGACAAGCGCCAGCGCCGCCGACCCGCCGCTGCCGGCGCCACTGCCGACGTCGCTGAGGCTCAGCTGCGGCGCGTGGGCTTCAATTCTCACCAAATGCACATTGATGGCTGCCCATGCGGGCGGCCGGCCATCTGGCCGCTTGGCAGGGCTTAGAGTCTTCGGCTTTCTGGCCTGACGCGCCCGCTCCGCCGTCAAGGACATCAGCTGCAGGAAATGCGGCGCTGCCGGCGGCTCGTGCTGGTCTAATGGCCAAAAGTTCGAGGGCCGAGACCACAGCGGGCCCCACGCATTGCCCAACATAACCGCTGGAGTTTCTTTGTCTTCTTTGGGCGGTTTAAGTTTCGACCTTCGCTTCGATGCGAGGCCCGCACTTGACTGGGGGCTGCGTCATTGGAAGCCTTCGCCAAATTAAATGTGTCAACCTTATCACCACACACTTTTTAGAGCGGCGAGAGCAGCTGACAAAATCAACTAAACGCGGCGCTCAGCTGATAACTTGGCCCGGGGGGAGGCTCTCCCAACGACAAGGTCGTTGCTGTTGTTGTCGCCGTTTATCAGTCAAGGCTGAGAGCGCCCCGAGCACCCAAGAACCGGCCCTTTGAGAAGTTCGGGGGAGTGGGTAATTGAAGCACTTTGATGATTTCATTGATCGTCTAAGTGGCATTTGTTTTGGAGCTCATTGGCTTCGCTGAGTTTGAGTCAATGGAAACCGGTGGAGATTATTTAAGAATCGGCATTTCTCTATTTAGAAATCCGTTGGGGGTTTATGACTGCGGAAATTTTTGGGTCTGTGATTTTTATGGTTTTTGAGGGGGAGAAATTATTGCATCGTGAAATTATTAAATCAATAAAGTTAATTTGAGTGGATTTCTCTGTGGCTCTCTGGATTTTGATAAGCTTCAAAAAAATGGTTAAATATGGTGATGGTTTGGTTTGGTTTGGTTCTTTTGAGGGGCAGAAATTATTGCTTATATCAAGAGAGTTTATTGGAGTGGATTTTTCTGAGGTTTCCTGAGGCTCCCTGTAGTTTTTTTAAGGATAAAAAATATTGTTAAAGCTTGACTAATCATCTACTTTAAGTGGTTGAATGTGTTCCTTAATTTGTTTTTATGTTAGCCCTCTATTAAAATTAAAGGAAGAAATCTTGAAAGATATTTGGGATATTGACTTCTCAACTTTCTTTTGCAATTCTAAAAAGTCTTGCGCCTCTCGGGATCTTAGTTTGATTTCCCTAATGAAGAGTTTTTTCTCTAAGCTTAGCAATGCCTTAATGGGTGAGATCTCGTTAGTTCTGAAGTCTCAGAGAGTGTACGAATTTTGGATAACATGGAACCACCCGAAACCTGAAGCAACTTGACAACAGCTCCTATTTTTGAAGATTGAAGAGGAGTCTTAATTCTGATCCATATTTCTAGACATATTTGGACCTGTAAGGATTTTATATAAATATCAGAACGAATCTCAGAGCTTTATTTGGACGAGTTGGAGAGATAAAAACATCGCTGGAGGATGAATTATAAGGAGACAATTATTGGAAAAGAAACTTTTCAGACTTTCCTCTTATGAAACCAGGAAACCATCAGTTATTTTCAAGACCTTAGTTGGATTGATAAGTTCAAGATTATCTTTCAACTTTTTACTTAGTTGGAAGTTAATATATTTTAAGAAATCTTCAGCCATTCATTCAATCGTTCTAGAGGAAATTATGTCGCACTAAATTGTTATTTTGATTTTCATATTCATTGCGCTGTCTGCTAGAATAAATCCTTTTGGGTTGTGGGTCTCATTTTTCAATCCTCAAGTCATTTGAGATTCCATTCAAGACTGAAATTCCTTTTTTTTTTTGTTGTTGAATTCCTAAAAATTCTTTGGCTTCCTTAGGAGACAATTTGGTTATCGTTTCCCAGAAGATTCTGTGGATTTCTTGCCCTTTTTAAATGCCCTTTTATGATCAGAGGTCTGCCAGTTTAATTCTTTTAATTCCTTTCCCCAAATTCCAAATTACCAAATATTAAATTTCGATTGTTAATTGCATCACTTATTCCCTTTCGGCGTTGGGATCTTCGGGCCAAAGTGCAATGCTTTGTTGGCCGATTCCTTTATCGGTTTCCACTGATTTCCTTAGTCTGCCCAGATAAGCCCGCCCGGCTGCATGTGTCATCGGCCAAAAAGCGATAAGTTCACCGTCACCGCCATCGGCAGCCGCGTCTTTGTCGTCATTGAAGATAAGCGGGCCGCAGGAGAAGAAAGGCAACGACGGCGACGGAGGTGGTTGGGTGGTTGGGTGGTTGGGCCGCCTGCCTATGCATAAAGCGAGCTTAGCCGGGGCAACATTTTTTGATGAAACTTTTGCACCGACAACAAATTTGCATAACTGCTTGGCTAGGCAAGAGGTGGGGGCGGGAGGCGGGTCAGCAACTCTGCACGCATGCATGCATCGCATTCATCAGTGGAGTCGAGTTTCGGCGGGGAGAGGGCAACACTTTCGCTGCTGCTGGCATCAGACAACAAACGACGAGAATGAAACGCAGCCAAAGGAACCACAAAAGCCGAGCAACCACCGCGGCCATCACCGCGGCAAGTGTCTGTCGGTTGGCGCTCCCCCGCCGCCGTTGCCTTTCCCAAATATTGTTTCATTACGCGTCCCACAAACAGTGGAAGGAGCCTTGGCGGGCCGCTTAAGCGGCGGACGTGATGTTGCCGGGCATATAAATCAGATTTTGGCCCGGGCTCGGGCCGTTGATGAAAAGTAGCGACAAAAAAGGAACGAACATTCCGCCAGCGAGAATTGATGGCCACTTCAGACAAAAGGACACGGAACCTCGGCAATCCCGGCGCCGGCAAATTGCGTGGCAGCTGCGCGTCCGGTTACATTTCAATGCAATTTTTGTTGTTGCTGCCGGCGGTCGCGCCAGCCGAGGCGTTAAAATGTTTGTTTGCATTAATTTGGCGCACAAACCGCAGACAACGATGATGGCAAGCCGGCCGGCCTCCACTGGAAGTTGGCAAACGGCTCAGACACTCCCAGCTTAACAATTAGTGTGCACTGATGCAGTGGCCTCCACCAGCAGGCGGCAGGCACACAGGCAGCTTCGTTCATAATGAAATTTTAGGCGGCCGCAAAAACTTTAAACTTGCCCAAGATGCGTGGTGGCGGCAGCTTAAAATAGTTTAGTGGCTGCGATTGGAATTTGGGGCTCCGAAAATGCCACGAATTGGGCGTGGCACAAATTCCAATCGACCTTTACTTGCCTGCCCTGCGTTGTCTTTGGCTCGCTTGAGGGACCTTCGGCGCTCGAAAAAGTAGGCAATGAGAAATTACAAAGCAAAGTTTTCCCAGGCGCTTTAAAGTCGCGGCGCCCACCGCGGGCGCTCTACATAAATAATGATGAACAGTGGCAGCCGAGGGGACAACAGAAGGTGAAGAGGGTAATCAGCCTGGAAGGCACTCAGTCGATATGGGCAAGTTCATAATTCAATTGCCTTTTGTTTTTGTGCTTTGCCGGCTGATTTGATTTGATTGCACGGCCGAGGACGAGGGCAGCCCCTCGGGATGGGCCCGCAGTGCCCAACTAATTGTTAACTTTAAGCAAACAGCACAGTTCGCAGGAGCCTGGCAAATTTTTTGCCTCCTTGAACAAGCTTAGCCCGTTTTCCTTTCACAGTTGCGCTTCACTGGAGTCATAGAAAAAAAAAACACAAAAGGCGGGGGCAACTCACCTTCAAACTTTTCATATGCAGCGAAGCTTAACTTTTCCGGTACATAAGACGAACGCCGCGAGCCGCTCGCCGCCGCGGCCTCTTCTGGCGGCTGCTGCTGGCTGGTGGCGGCGGTTGGCGGTGCCGCTGTCGGTGGCGGTGGTGTACTGCCAGCCGCTGATTTCTCAACCGTAAAGCTGGCGACTTTCTTGAGAACATTGCTCGAGAGCAGCGGCGAACCGAAGCCGGGCGGCGGCGCCGGCAACGCTTCGTCCTCGTTGGCGGCGGCCTGAGACTGTGCAGGTGTTTGGGATGATTTAAACGAAATTATAACAGTTGATTGCGTTTCCGAGGTGCTCGAAGTGCCTGAAATGAAGCAAATGCCGTTATTACAACTGCCTATAAAAAGGATCAACGGGGGCGGCGGAAGGCGACCCAATGGGATGCTTAGCCCGGCCCCACGTGTATCATTTGCTCAACATGATTTAATTAAAATTTAAACTTTTTTTCCTTGGCCCCGACCGGGCAGCCGCTTGAGGGCCATTTCCGGCCGGCATTTTGTAAACAATGACGACGTGTTTGCAATTTTTAAGTTCGGTTTTTTTGGCAACCACTCGCAGCCGTCGCACCCCCTGGGCGGCTGTCTTTACCCGGATAATTAAGAATCCCGACGAGTCGCCGCGAGTTTTATTTTTTTTTTTCTCCTCTTGCAATTATAAATTCTCCCCCGAAAATGCCATGACACGGGTGTGGTTCCCTCCGGTAAGGGTCGGGGGGCCTTTGCATAAATGTGTCAATAATGACTTTGGGGTCCGATGTTTGTGTTGTTATTTAAAAAAAATATATATATATATATTTTTCCGTCATCGGGATTTCTGGGTACAGCGAATTTTTTCGATCGGATCGCAGAGCTGCCAGAACTTAATTAAAAAAGTTTGCCAAGGCCGCCACCGCCCACGGGCGGAAAAAGGGGTAACTGTGTGTGGTGGGAGGGTGTTGAGGTAAAGTGGCTGCCAATGTCAGTGGAGTTGCTTGTCTGCAGCAGCAGCGGAAGCGGTTTGACGGCCGGAACAAAGGTTTACAGTTTGAGAGTCGTGTGGGCTTTAGACGTGAAGCTGTGGCTTCCTTAAAGTTAGAGAAGCATAGGCTTAAAATAATCAAATGAGACTAATGAAAGGCTACGAAAATCGTAGGAAGGAATAGACTTGTTTTTGGGGAGAATTCGACTAAGAAAACTTATTAATTTCGAGCAGGGAATTTAGGGGAAATTGTAGGACTTTGAAGAACTAATTTACAGTCTGAAAGAAGTGAAAGAGAGAAGAGGCTCTCAGAAATATAAATCTAGAAAATAGCTGGCTAATTCCATAAAAAGTGGCCAATTCTTAGAACACTCCAAAGGCTGAGAAGTCTCATGAAATTTCCTTAGCTTTACAGTTTTGAATGCACTGCTGGGCAGATGAAAACTCAGAAAACTCTACCAAAAACGTCTCTTTTCCAATCCCAACTATCTATCCCAGGTAGACGGTAGACTATTCACTAAAGCATCTAAATACTGATTTTAAAATAACTTCTTTTATTTCTCTCTTGAAAATAATTACAATTTACTGAGCCTCACAATCTGCCTTACAGTTGTGAAGGCACTGCGAACTCAGACTAACCTCAATAAAAAGCGATTTAACCTACTTTTGAATTCAGTAATCAAATTATAAATGTATTTCCTGACGTGCTTGTTAAAGGACTCACCTCCCCCGCTCGCGATTTTGCTGTGGCCCATTGAATTTTACATGGCCACACACCGCTAAAGGATTCTTGTCAATTGACTATTTGCCCAGGGAAAATAGTTGGAAGTCATTGAATTTCCCTCTGTTTCCCTCCCACAGCCATAAAAGGAAAACACGCGTATGCCCTCAGCTGCAACAACAACAACGGCCAAGATGTGTGGGCCTCATTATTTGCGTTGGTCAAGTGGGAATTTGAATAATTCCGCAACCTGGGATGCCTACATCCAAACAAACACACACACGCACGTCCAATGCCGCATTTAATTCGTTTGTAATGGCAAACGACAGCAACTTGCCATCGGTCGCTGCCTACCCCATTTGACCCTCTGCCCGCCCGCCCAATTGTGTCGACTTTAAACGTTTAAATTTGGCCGGCATACGAAATGAGCAAACAGAGGAAACTTTTGGGCCGGCAAAACCCTCAGAACCCTTGCCAATTTCTGACCCCAGCAGACTCACCTGTTTCCGGGGCTGTGGTGGCTGCTCCGGCCGCCCCCGCCTGGGAGCTGGGCGTGGGCGGGGGTGTTTGGGTGACCGCCGGAAAACGCGACGACAGGTTCGGCAGTTCCACCTTCTTGGCCTTGGAGATGTTGAACCGCTCGCCATTGCCCAGGGGCGAGCCCGCCGGGGCTGAGATGCCGGCCGGGCTGCCGGGAGGTCCGCTCTCCGTGGCCAGCTGGGCCAGCTTTTTTCCCAACTGCATGGCCATCAGCTCGTCCGGCGAACTTTCCGGTGTCACCTCGACGGCAATTTCCACGTCCTCCTCCTCTGGCTTGGTTGACTTCACGTCCTCGGACTCGTCGCCGGCCCCGGCCGTGGCGCCATTGATGGTGAGGAAAACGATCTGGCTGAGGCTCAGGTAGGCTAGCTTATCGGCCCGGCAGCGCTGCTGCAGCTCTGCGACGGCTCGGGCTGTGCCTGGGGACAGGGTCTCCCCGGAGGTCACACTCACCTCGCTGAGGGGTCGATCCTTGCGGTCGTCTGGCCTGCGGCGGTGGCGCAGTTCGTTTTGGGGGAAGTACAAGTTCGGGGAGCCGGGCAGGGCAATCGAGATCTCCTCGCGGTCCGGTTGATCTGTGGAGAGCAGGGATTCATTGGTACTTGAGCAGGACAAGGACAAAGGACTCAGCAGGGGCAAAACCCCCTGCTGGGGATGGAGGGTCGAACTGGAGGCATAGAAATCGTAGCAATCGTCGCTGCTGCAGTTGTGGAACTCCCCGGAGTCGCTGTAGTCCAGGCTCAGCACGTCGTCTACAAGGACGCCGAGGCCGCGGAAGCAGGAGGTGAAAGAAAGAGAGAAGAAGAAGAATGTGGGACAGCCACTTGTTGGTTAAAAATTGATGAGGTCGAGAACGCAAAATGAACTGAACCGCCCCGCCCAAAAATCGGCCGATACGCCAGCTGGGCTCCCACTGATTTATGACCCGCAGACGGCGCTTTACGGCCCGCATTCCCATTCATAAGCGCGCCGGGGCCATGTGTGCCAAATAATTAAACTGAACAGCAAAAAACAAAGAAAGTAAACAAAAACCAAAGAACCCAAAACAAATGGCAAAAAAGAACAACGGGGGTAGAGAGTGGAATTCCGTAGTAAAAATTATGAAAATCCATATGGAAAATGGTGAGCGCAAGAAAAACAAAAAACCCGGCCGAGAGAGGGAAGATAAAGCCCGCAACACCCAAAGCCTCCCTCAGAAATGGGAAACATGGAAAATGTATCGTCGTTCGAGCTGAGCAAATGAAAATGAAACAGCAAACAAAAAAATTGTCGGGCAGCGAGAGAAAAAAAAATGCCACTCAAGTCCGCAGCGCCGAAGAAGAAGAGGAAAATCCAAAACAAAACGTAAAACTTCATCAAACTGGTTTCTGGGAGAGCGGCGACGGGCAGCGGACAGCGGTTGGCAGGTTTTCGGGAGCGTCATGAACCCACCAACGGTGATATACCCAGCGGAACCGCAATAGAGCAGGCAAGTTTAGAGACTCCAAAGAACTAGTTCCAGTGGTGAAATAGCCAGGGGCAGTAGGGGGACAAAAAAGAATCCTCGTTGACACGGAAAATGGATGGTAGACTCAAAAACCATATGGAGGTAAGTGATTCAAAGGAACCGCAACAGAGAAGGCAAGTTTAGAGACTCCAAAGAACTAGTTCCAATGGTGAAATAGCCAGAGGCAACCGCGGGGAAAGAAGGAATCCTCATTGACACGGAAAATGGTTGGCAGTCTCAACCGAAAAAAACCATATGGAGTTAAGTGATTCACAGGTTTGCAATTGGGGGTGGAACGAATGGGAACTGGAAGGTGACTAAGTCTCCAGACTGCAACGATCTGTTTTGTACATCAAACAAATATTACGACCAGACATTAAGTTAAAAGGGATTTAAGGTCTTTCCAATTTCACGCTTACTGGAGGCGCTGGCTCAATGAATTATTTCTTTTGAATATCACAAAATCCTCACTTAATTCTGGTTCACTTCAGTCCCGAGAATCTCCACGATTATTGAAACTGCACTCGCTGAATCCGTGATCTCTGAAATTCTCATCACAGATAAGACAAGATCCTCACTTAATTCTGGTTCTATTCAGTTCAACTTCACTCACTGAATCCTCGATCACTGATCACTGAAATTCGATCGCTGATCCATCGCTCAATTTGAGCTCACTAAATTCGAAAGCTGATCGATGATTTCTTTAAATTCGTTCTTTCCCTTTGACTTTTTACTGAAATACTGAATCCTGAATCCAAATCACTATCCTCAATTTCGTTCACTTCATTTATTGTCGCTTTTTTCGATTCGCTGACTGACTCCGCTGACCGGTGAACGGCGAACGAGTTCGCTCCGCTCTGAGGCACAAAATTGACTCTTCGGGGAGCCACACGCAATTGGGGATTCTTTCAGTTTTGTGCGTCGGTAATTAAAACAAAAAACAAAAGCGAAAGCAAATTGAGACGGAAAAATGAACGCGAATTGGCAGAAGGAAGCACGGAAGGAAGGAAAACAGGAGCGTCGGCTGCCCACCTGTGGAAATTGTCGCTTGTTAATGGAAAATCATAAAACTTTTCACTTCTTTATGGTTTTTCCAATTGGCTTGTTGTTTTTTTTTTCTTTGCTGTTTCTGTTGTTCTTTTTTTTCGATTCCGGGAGAGCGCGCGGCAAACCGTCGATCCAAACGAATGCGAGTTCAGAGCGGTACTAAAAACTGGTTGGTCGGCATGGAAACGCGACTCAGCGACCCGAAGCGCCGCTTCCAAGCCGGCCAAGGAGAGCGGTCGTCCGAGAGCGGGAGAGCGGCCGCGGCCCTTTGCTGGCGGCAGCTTAAGCGCAGCTCATATTCCATGTCGCCAGCAAAAGGTAAACGAACAAAAATAATAAAGAAAAAAAAAACAGACATAGGAAGCGAAGGGAGAGGGGCGCAAAAATCAACCGACAGCAGCGACGCTACACAGCCAGAAAGAGAGACAGATAAGAAAAGGCGGTGGGGGAGGCATACCAGCTGTTTGAAGCTTTGTCTGCGGCTTTGTTGTTTTTGGTGTTCGCGGCATTGGCTTCGGTGTCGTTGGCTGAGCGAAAAGCTTCTCCACGAAAGCGCAATGATCGTTGCCCTCGACATCAAAGCTGGCCGCGGTGGGTGTCTCGGCTAAACTGACGATCGTGGCGGCTGTCGATGTTTTGGTTTTTTTCGATATTTCAGCCTCTTCCTTTGGCAATGTTTCTCCAACCGTTCTTGGAGCCGGGGAAGGCGGCTTGGGGGCCACTCGTTTTTTGGGCTGCCTGATTGTCGGCGTTGGTTGTGTTCTTGGCTGTTTTATGGGCGTAGCTTCTTCTTCCTTTTCGGTGTCGCTTTGATCGACGCCCAAACGGCAGAGCCGCCGAAAACTTCGGCGATTTCTTGTTTGCTCAGCTTTTTTCGAGCGCGGCGGCTTCGGCGGCGGAATCGCTTCTAAAACAAGCAATACTCTTTTTTCATGATCTTCTTCTTCAGCATGCCAATGAACAACAACAACAAACAACATGAAACACCAAAAACACAAAGGGAGCAAAACATTCCACACGAAATTTATAGCGAATGTTAGAAAGAGACAGAATGAAAAGCGAGAAAATGGCAGGGGGGGAGCACAGTGAGATGGGCAAAGTTTACAACTCGACGCTTAGAAATTTACAAGCCAAACTATTAAAACTAATTGCCATAAATATTAGCGACCCCCAAACCCAACGACTCAGCGACCAACCTTAGCCGAGGCACCCACCACCCAGCGTTTAGTCAATGCAGAAACCGCGGAGACTCGCGAAAAGTTTTTCCTTTGGTTGGACGGACAGGCGGAGTCTCCCTGTCTGTCTGTCTGTCCGTTTGTCGGACTTAATTGAGCACGTTGCCGGGCAGGAAACTCAACTCGACCAACACAAAGATAAAAAAAAACACAGACAGTCCAGCGCCGTCCGTCGGGTCGGCTTTTCTATAACATGAATTATGAATTTATGCATTCACCGACACCCCCCTCCCCCCCTCCACGCATCCTTGGTCCTTCTTTTGAGCGAGTCGAGTTTCTAGCTTTTGCCAAAAAAACGAGCGCGAATTTTTGATAGGCCCGCCGTTTTCGTTGGATTCTTTCAGCTGCCCGGGCGCGTTTAGAATTTCGCCGTTGATTTGATTTGCTTGCTAAAAAAGAAGCGGATACCTCCAACCCCCCACCCCTCTCCCCATACTTCCATTCAATTGAAGAGACAGCCAAGCTGCAGTTCCTCCCTGCGCCCCATTGAATTGCTTTCCGATGCTCCGATGGCTTCGCCTCGGCCTCTCGTTGGAAAATTTGTTAAGATTTTCTAGAGCGCGGGGGGCTGCTTTGTTGGCCAACAGAAAGGAGTGCATCCTCCCCGCAACCAATCCCTCCATTAGCTCTTCAGAGAAGGTCGAGTGAAAGGAGGACAGTCGATGGGTGGCTCGGCCTTGGGGGCAACCAGTTTCCTTTCAAATTTTGGCAGATGAAAAACTTTAAGTATTTTCCATCGTGCATAAGTAAAAAATCTATAAATTTCTGATTTTCCACGAATTGGAAACACAAAAAAAGCCAACAACTAGGAATTATAAATTCTTCTTCCTTCGAGCAGCAACAACAACAACGGTGATGACGGGGTTAGGTGAATGGGGGTGGGGGGAAATTTCGCAACAACAAAATAAACTTTTCACCCCACCCAGAAGTTCGAAAAAAGTACAGTCGACAACAATAAAAATCGAAAAGTAAAAGCCCCAACAACGATTATAAAAGCAAAGGGAGAAAGCATTAGAGAGAGAGCGAGAAAGAGAGAGCGAGAAAGAGAGAGAGAGAGGGAGAGGGGAGGAGGCGAGCAGGATGAGTGGACGGCAGATTTAGTTTCGGTGGCTCAAAGTTGGCCGAAAAATTGGTCCACAAAATTTGTTGGTGTCTTCGTCGATTTCTTTAGTTTTATTTTCTGGAGGAACTGCGGATATGAAAGAATATTTAAATGGAGCTTGGGTAAGCTAAGGATCCTTTTAATTCAAGGATTTGGTTTTTAATCAGTCCATCTATCAAAACTGAGGCCACTTGTCAGCGAACAGAAGAAAGAGAGTTTCCTCCATTTGCTCGTCTGAATCTTATCCTCTCAGCTGTTCTCTTCTTCCGTTTGTTTGTCTGTCCGTCTGTCCACATTCTTTGATCGAAGACATTAAATAAGAACCATTATCCTCTAAAATAGTCGATAAACTATTTCAGATTTCCGGAACTCTTAGTTTGGTATACAAATTTCGACCTATTTTTAAGAACCCTGCAGATTGGATCATCTGAGTGGCGCACCTCCCTTCGTCGTTCGATCGACTAAGCCAAAAAGCCTTTAAGGCATCTCGGCTACAATCTGGGATCAGGGAAATGAAGGCGAGGGAAAAGTTGACGAGAGCTCAGTGAAAACAAAGGAAAGATGAAAACAAAGAACAAAAAACAAAAAGCCGAAAAAAAGAAACTTGCAAAAATTACCGAAAAAACAAGCGAAAAGTTGCAAAATTGAAAAATTTCTGTGGCCAGCGTGAGGACGAGGAGGGGGCAGGAGAGGAAGGAGGTCCCGCCGACAGGTGAGCTGCTTAGGAGTGGGGGAATGTGCACTCAAACTGGCAAACAAAATTTTGTGCACAACAACGATAACAACAATAAAAAAATACTTTAAAAATATACTAAAAAAATCCGAAAAAAATACCAACGACCCCTCCCTGAAATGAACTTACGGAAATCCATTTGCTCGCCGGCCTCGAATTGCCCGCGCGGCTTGACGGCCGGCGGCCCCACTTCCCCGCCGTTCCGATGATCGGCGGCCAGCAGGCTCCTCGGCGACTGCAGCGCCGTCGTCGGCGACATCAGAGCCTCCCGGATGCTCTTCTGGCCCACCAAACGACTCAGCATGCGGACTTTGCTGGTCTTCCGCACCGGCGAGTTGTCCTCGTGGCCATCGTCCGGCGGCTGGGCCGACCGGTTGCCTTGGCTGTTGCCCATCGCGGGGTCCTGCGGGTGGTTAGGGGCGGTGGTGGCTGCGAGGTGGCTCGGTGGCTGCTGTTGATGTCGCCGCTGCAAGAAAGTTCACGGAAAATCAATTAAAAAGTTTGCAATCAGTCGCATTGTTTGTGCCTGTTCGTCGTTTTTTGGATGGCTGAAAGTTCGCCGGGCTGGCGAATGGAAATGTTGCTAAAAATATGAAATAAATTAGTCGTTGGTGGGGCTAAGGCGGCGGCTCTTCAAAAGTTCATGAAAACCTCGGCTTAGTTTCGATTTCTTTTTTTAGTTCGACGCACAACAAACCTGGAAATTTAGCTGCCAACTTTAAGAGGAATTCGATAAGGTTTAAGGGTTCCTTGATTAATTTCTAAGCGGCGATTGAAAGGCCTATGACTAAATCGCTACTTGCAGATCAAGAAATGCGGGCGGGAGGCAATCATTCTATTTCGAAAACCGGTGATATCAACGGTTGAATCAACTTTCAGGGGACCCCCATAGGGGCTTTGTGTTTCTCAACTAATCTGCGGGGGGTTTCTGGTTTTGCGGGTTAAAAAAAACCCCGCAAGTTCAATGACTGCGATTAGCTCAGGATAATGAAAGTAGAAGAACAAGAAGGAATTTTGAATTTGAAGAATTGGTTAGGATCAGTAAGGATTTCAAAGACACAAGATCAGCAGCAGGGTTGTCGGATTGAAAAATATCCACAGAGATAATTAATAGGAATTTGGAGTGGTGGGGGTGACAAAATTTGTAGAGCTCAAAGGTTGGCGAATTGTCGGATTGACGGAAGGAGAGAACTTGGCCACTCCCTCCTTTCCTGTATCTGGGATTACAGGGCTGCCAGGTCTAAACAAATCCCTTTAAAGAAGTAGATTCGGCTTCGGAACGCTGGATAAAAGTTTTAGTGTTAAAAATATTGGCGGAATGTCGGTAAGACGGAAGGAGAGACCTCGCCCTCTTCCTCCCACCTTTTTAATTGGAATTACCTAAAAATTCTATTATGGTCACAATTAAATTATTAATTAAGTTGGTTCTCTTCTTCTGCGAACGCAAATCGATGATTTAGTGGCTTAATTGTCCAGTTGCCGTTGATATTTCTCTTTTTTTAAATGATCACTGTCTTTCCCCCCAACTGTCCTTTCCTAGATCTTCCATTGAGTCTGCTTTCGTTTTGATTTTAAGGGAACTGATCAACAAACAAGAGAAAGGGCGGGTTATCAATTCCCCGGTTCTTCTTGGCTTCATTACCAATCAATCTGCCCCAAATTATGATTCCCCGTAGCGAACCTTAATGACTCCGTAAATTTCGAACGATCTCGCATTCAATTATCTTTCAATTTAAGTTCAGTTTTGTTTTCTAAAGATCGGAAGAAATCGAGAAAACTGGTAGAAAATTGACTACCGATCGGAGCACTCATTGCCTTTACAAGAAGTTCCTTTCCCAGTCAAAAAAAAATTCTGCTAGAACGGGAAAGAATTCCTGCCAAGGCCAGGCGATTTCTTCTATAAAGTTACTCCTCATTTGAGTTTGAGTTTCTTTATCTAAAGACCACAAGATAGCGAGAGAAATGGATGGAAATTCGACTTCCGATCGAAGCTTCCCCAGACGAAGCTCCTTTCTCAGTCTAAGAATTCTACTAAGAAAGGAAAGAATTTCGGGCAAAGATCAATCAATTTCATCTATTAAGTGACTTCTCATTTGAGTTTTAGTTTTTTAACTAAAGACCGATCAAAGCCCTCGTTACCACCAGAAGAATCTCCTTTCCCAGTCTAAGAATTCTGCTAGAAAGGGAAAGAATTCCTAGCAAGGTTAGGCGAAATCTTCTACTCTTCATTTCCCTCCTTTTCTCCCCCTTTTTCTCCTTTGCAATTTGCTTTGACAGTTAATTTAAACTTGGCTAATTTTAAATCAATTCCTGCCCCACTGCCAGGTTCAGGTCCTGCGATAATTTTTGAAGCCCGGCCATTAAAAAGTCTAGCCAAGTTTATGGGTCTTTTGATGGTCTTTGGTTGGAAACCGAGAAATGGACGGACAGAAATCTGGCGAATCGTTTGGCTCACCTGTGGGCCAGAGAAATCAACGGCTCATTTCGCCAATTAAATTTTGTGGGGCGGACGGCTGAATGTTAATGAAATTAAATGCAAGCATTTCGGCCTCATAAATCACAATAAAAACAAATTAAAAATTTGTGTTTTTTTATCGGTCAAACTTCTTTTATATTCTCGCCAAAAGTGGGCGGACGACAGGTGGGCGTGGCCGGTCGTCACGTTGTCCGAAATGCCCCGCTAATTGAAATACTTGAGTGGACGCGTTAGAATTCTTAGATTTTCGGCCCGCCCCCGCCCAGGAATTAATTGGCGGCCATAAATCCTGCCACGCGTCAGGAGGCCGGAAAGGGAGTGGATGTGGTTTCTGGGCGGATAATGAGCCTCTTTTCGGACGTGTCCTTCACACAAATCAGTTTTCAATTATGGCCGAGCCAGCCGAGCCGAACGACGCTTACAATTTGTGTCAAAAACGCAATTTTGTGCAATTTGCGGTACGCACCTCAAAAAGTTGCCACCGTCCGCCGCCCGCTTAGGCCCACTTCCGGTGCAATTTATACGAAAATTTCAGAGGGACGCGCGGCGGGGAGTTGCGGTTGTCCTGCGAGTTCTGTAGCTTTGGGCTTTTGTTGCTAATGCGACAAGTTCGTGACAGCGTCAATTTCCGCCTGCTTCTGGCCAGCGAGAGGCGCTCACATTTCACTTTGCGTTTTATTATTTTCTTCTCACACTTTTTCCTTTTCGGTTTGTTGTTGTTTCACCGCGCTGAATGGCAGTCACACATTTCCGTTATGAATTTCGATATTTCGCCTGATTTTCGGCGATTTCCGTTTCGATTTATCCCACATTCCCAGCTCCACACACACGCCTGAGTCCTTCGTCCCTCACAAATGCACAATTAAAGTCTCCTGCCAGTCACATGGCCTGCGTTAGGCTCTGCGCAAGAGTTGTCCTCCAAAAGGATGAAATTAAAAACTGCAATCCTAACCACGTAAACAAAGCGCAGCCCAGCACAGCTCACGATTCACTCTGCCAGCTGAACAGCTGATGCACGGCCCGCTCGTGGCCTAGGACAACACGGAGCTCCCACGAGCCGACACGACGGCGCCAACGACAACGACAACGACGACGACGACGACTCTGGCTTCCTTGTGCGGGAAAAATCGATGGCACACTGGCCAGCGCAACCCACCGACGAGCGATGCCAACCCGACCGACCCCACAAGAGAGAGAGCCACCCAAGAGAGAGAGAGAGAGAAAGAGCGTTTTGATAACAGCTGAGCAAAGGGTTGCGGGTCTTTCGGTTTGTCAGAATACCCTGCAATCGAAAGGGGAGAATTGGAGCTCCAATAGAAAAGAAACAAGAGGAATTGTGGTTACTTTGGGATTAAAGATTTTCCTTGAAAATTAATGGAACATGAGCTATTCTGGTTCTCCTTTAATCTTTGAAAATGGAGGAATGGTAAATAGAATGAAACCAGATTAAGATTGAAGAGCTCCCCGGAATTACCGTTCAGGGTAATAAGACTCTTGCAGAAATCGAAACGTTTTCTTTATTAGCTAGAAATTTCAGTTGTGGTTTAGTTTGCTTTCTTTTTTAACTGAATAAGGAAATATAGAGTCTGTTGGCTGTTTTCAGATCCCACGAAAAGGGTTGCAGATTCTTACAAAGAAAAACAAACAAGAAGTTTCAGTTCATCCATTATCCATTAATAATCTTAAAGTAACCTAAACCAACAAATTAGAGTCTACAAGGACCCATTTTTTAATATCCCTTAGGGAACTGATGGGCATTGATAGTTAGGTGCTAAGCAGAGATACGCACAGGCAGATTTACCAGAGGCGCAATTTGAATAAAGCTTCAGTAAGAAATAATAAATCTACTCGAATTCATTCTCTGAGCTTCATTTGTTTCAAATATATTTCAACCAATTCCGGCGCCCACAATCTCAGACCTTTGGAGTTCTGTATAAAATCGGAAGCTACTGCTTCCTTAGAGATCTCTAGGACATATAGGACATACATATTTATGGCTCAAAGCAATTGTTCAGATTTGAGTACATTATCTCAATGAAAAGTTGAGAATACAAAGTCTGTTAAGAGTCTTATAAGACCAAGGAAATTTCTGGAGCTTGAAGATGCCTCAAGGTATACAGAAATGAATATGGCAAATCTCTTTAAAAACAGCTCAATTAATAGATCTCAAAGACTTTGAATCTTTCAAAGAAATGCTTGATATCTTTCCTCTTAACTTTTTTTCTTAGACAAAACGAATATAAGGTTATTAAATATCTCCCATCCCAGCTATAAAAAAAGCGCTGAAGAGCTCCTATCGGGCAATACTATAAATCGTTTGAAAGGTCTGAATATGATCTCCAAAACGGCGCCCTATATGATTAGTTTGAAGATTGCGTTTAAAAGTTAAAGACGTGTTAAAATGGAGATCACTAACACCGAATTTTAAATCGCTCTCTCACTTTGTAGCTCACTCGGCAGTCGTTCTGGCCGCCTGGCCCCGACCCACATGAGCTCATTAGCATAGGGGAATTCGCAGCAGTTGATTCGATGCGATTGTCGGTGCGGACGGACACACAATTCGGCCGGTCATGAGTCATAGATTCCGGGGGGGCATAAGGCACTTGTGGTCACCACCACCACCACCAGCCACATGTGTGTAGGGGAGTCCTCGGTGTGCGTGGGAAAGCAGCTTTTTGGCGGGCTTAAATGCGAAAAGCTTGCGATCTGAGTGTCCGAACGGGCTTATCAGCTCACCCAACTGATTAGGGTGTGGATGACGAGCGGCGGCGGCGGGGAGGCTTTGAATTTAAAATGCAAATCGTCGGCTACATAAACAAACCAGAAAAAAAACCATGAACCCATCTATTTACTCATTTGGCTGAGTGGCGATAAAATGTTTAGCAGGTTGGTCGGCCGGGTTTCCCTTTTGTTTTTATTTTAATTTTTCTGTTTGTTTTCAATTGATAAAAATGTGCGAGACTCGGAGTGACTTTTGAGTGTTAATTTGCTGGCCGTCTCTTTTTTTCGCACATTTCAAATTCCCTGGGTCACGAGGGCGTCAATTGAGCAGTCACTTTTGCTGTGTTTGGGTTGCCAGATAAAAAATATTTTTTATCGAGGCGCCGCCGCTCGCCTTACTCTCTTTTTATTGTACATTTTTTTTGTTCGCTTCCCTTCTTGGCGGGTGATAAGCCGCCGCGGCGCACGGGGCGGCTGTGTTATTTAGAGAAATTACCACTGGGTCACGTACACTCGGGCGTTTTTATACCCTTTGTCTGTAGGTATAAGGGTATATTCGTTTTGAGCGAGAGTATGTAACTTAGAGAAGGAGACGGAGTAGAAAATTAACTCCAATGTGGTTTGGATCAAAAGAGAAATCGATCTTGCTATATGCGTCTCTCTGTCTGTCTGTCCGTCTGTCTGTCTGTCTGTGTGTCTGTCTGTCCTTATGAACAAAAGGATCACAGAGATTTTAAGAGCTAGAGCAATCAAATTTGGGATTTGTACTCATTATTTTTGCAGGCAGATTAAGTTTACCTTTTTATTTTCGATGCCACGCCCCTTTTCCGCTCTAATAGGTTGTATGTAAATTACTTTTACAGTCTTGGTTTCTATGTGCAAAATAAAAATACCTATCGAATGCTACTAAATACGACGATATAGGATCAATAATATTTTAGAAAATCAGCATTTAAAATATATGTGACGTCTCGGAAGGGTACGGGGAGGAGTCGTCCAGAGTTAACATGCAAACGAAATACGAATATCGAGGGTTGCCATACAAGGGAGACCCAAAAACAACTGCTGCCAAGTCCTACAGATCTGCCAACTTGATAGAGCGGCAGCCCTAAAAATGGCAGTGGGGGAAATTAAAAATGTACAATTTATTAATTCGAGAGGCACCGATATGACGCGTTTCCAGCATTGCCATATACGAATTGAGTTATAATTAATTATATTTATAAAATTATTAATTTTTATTAAGCAATTTGAAGGAACCCCTTAAAAGTTAGTGCGAGAATTTTTTAATAAGCTTCTCCCCCACCAACAAAGGAACCAGAACAGCAGAAAACTGAACTTTGCATATGAAACTGAAGTCAGACCAAAGAACGAACAAACCGATTAAGCAGCGTTGGACGGGGACAGTAAAATGATTGGTGACCGCTTCGGAACTTTGCATGTGAAACTTAAGTCAATTCTAAGAACGAACAAGGCGATTAAGCAGCGTTTAATTGAAATTTTTTTTAATTTATTTTTTTTTCCATTAATTATATATTATTTAGATTTATCAGTGGTACACCTACCTCCGCCCTTTTATTAAATTATTAGTTTATTATTAATTTCATTAAAAATGACAAAGGCTATGAGTCGCGTGGGCGCTTGGCCTGTTCTATTTTTAGCCCAGCTACGATGCGCCGTTGACGACTTGCGGCGAATTTAAGTC
>JBAMCP010000832.1:0-34756 GCA_037075105.1 Lissocephala sabroskyi
CCCCCCCCCCCCCCCCCCCCCCCCCCCCCCCCCCCCCCCCCCCCCCCCCCCCTCCCCCCCCCCCGTGCTTACCGATATGCAGAAGAAGACAGAGCAGCAGCCAGACAGGCCAAATGGACAGCCTGGCGGCAGTAGGACGGACAATAGAAGAGGGCAGACTGAAGGCAAGCAGAGGGGGAAGGGGCGGGCGATCTTCATAATGTTGAATATGTTTTGAGTATATGGACAAAAGGACAGAAGCCTCAAGAATGGACAGACAGAAGCTTGGAATATAGAAAAGAACACTCACCAGAATTTGCCTTGTCGTTTTGCACGTGGTTGGTTTTGGCGACGCGCGTTTGCCCGTTTAATTTACTCCTATGCATCATCCATGCATACATATGTATGTACATATATACACACAGACGCTTGCCTAAAATCACTGCACTTACACTCACACGCACACTCACCACAAGAGAACTTCGCGACACGTCCGCACCGGTCAACGGCCCGCGAGCAACTGAAGGCGGCGGAGCGGCGATCGCGCTTATATATTTTTGGGGCCCTCGATTTTTGGAGAGAGAAAGAGACGCAGCTAGAGAGAGTGGCTGGTAATGAGTTTCTGAGAAAGAGACGAGAGAGGATGAAAGTGAGAGAGAGTGAGAGATGGTGAGAGAGAGAGAGGGAGAGAGGGAGAGAGAGAAAGAGAGAATTAAAGAGACAAATACACCAAAATTAGTGCTCTCTTGCCAAAAAAAGGAGAAAATGAGAGCCAGAGAGAGTGGAGAAGAGAGGGAAAGAGAGAGTTAGAGATAAAGAGAGAGAAAATTAAGAAGGCAGATTACCAGCAGAGAAAAATAAAAGAGAGAAAAAGAAAAGCGCCCAAAGGAGAAGAAAGAAGCTCGAGAGGGAGAAAATAAAAGAGAAGAGAGTGAATGCAGAGAGAGGAAGAATAAAATTGAGAGAATGATGGACAGTATCAGCGACAAGGAATTTTGGTCAGCTTGATTTCCAATCACCTGAACAACATTATAGAAAGAGAGCGAGAAAAGACTAACAAACAAAGAGAGAACCGCCGGCAAATGGTCGGGCCGTCGGCCAAGCGCCTCTCCAAATTTCTCTCCCCGCTTTTAACGTTGGAAATTCCAACCTGGAATTTTGCTATGTTAATTTCTACGACGCAGTTTCTGTTTCTGCACTGAGAGGGGGACGGGGGGACGGCCATGCAAAGAGTTGAGAGAAATATGAATATTTGATGTACAGAAATGTGCAGGAATAGCGGTTCGCGCATTTTCGCGCCTGGACGGGGCCGCCGGCATTTGACAATCAATCGGGCAGTGCAAAATTTTTTGGTTTATTGGTGTTCTTTTTTGTTCTTTTTTTGTTATATTATTTCTATTTTTAGGTTAAGGAAACCTTTTTTTTAAATAAATGAAGTTAAACCATAGAAGACAGCTCTGCTTAACAGCAAGCGAGAAAAAGAGAGAGAGCGAGAAAAGACTAACAAGCAAAGAGAGAACCTCCGGCAAATGGTCGGGCCGTCGGCCAAGCGCTTCTCCAAACTCTCCCGGCTTTTAATGATGGAATTTCGCCATGTTAATTTCTACGACGCAGTTTCTGTTTCTGCATTGAGAGGGGGACGGGGGGTACGACCATGCATAGAGTCGAGTGGAAAACAAATATATGTATGTATGTATGTTTATATATGTACATATATTCGCGCAGGAATAGCGGATCCCGCATTTTCGGGCCTGGACGGGGCCGCCGGCATTTGACAATCAAGTAAAGGAATTTCGGGCAGTGGAAAATTCTTTGGCTTATTGTTGTTCTTTTTTTTGTTATATTATTTAAATTTTTATGTTAAGGAAACCTTTTTTTTAAATAAATTTACATATAAATTTTAACGTTTATTCTCTCCCATGCAAATCTCCGCAAGCAAAACTCCAAACCGAAGCCCTGCCCGCTGCCCATCAGGGCACTGGAGAAGGTCGCCCAAAAGTGTCGGTGTTTTTTCCATTCCCTCAATAACAGGACTGGCAGAATGCCCTTCAGGACCACAGCTACGAAAATTGACCACGACTTCTTTTAAAAACCCGTCCAAAATAGATCCGCGAAGCCTTTTCCTTTTACCCCATCGCCAAAATAATCTTAAGCTCCGTTTGGTCGATGAAGGGGGAATCAAATTTCTCTATCTGAGCGGACCCCGTTATACTCCCAGAAAATATTCAGAAGGCAGTCTCAGGTCATCTATGGATGGTTAGGAACCCAAAAACCCTTCTTTCCGAACATCCTAACCCAGCAAGAAAACAAAAGATTTCTCAGATTTTTCCACGTGAGTTTCGTGGAGAATTTGCCACATATAATTTTGGAGGCAGAGTGTTACTTAGAATTTTGAACAGGATTGTTGTGTCCAAGAATCGGAACTGTAGCGTGAACAATTTTAGAAGCAGAGTCTTAGAATTTAGAACATGTTAAGTCCAAGAATCGGGCCAATTTAAAAGGAGATTGACACTTTCTGCAGGAATCTTAATCTTGTGTCGAAGAATCGGCCAAATTTTTCTTGAGCCCAAGAATCGGAACATTGCGAAGACAATTTCAAAGGAGATTGACACTCTGCAGGAATTTTGTGTCCAAGAATCGGGCCAATTTGAAAGGAGATTGCGCAAGAATTTTGTGTCCAAGAATCGGCCAAATTTTTCTTGAGTCCAAGAATCGGAACTTTGCGAAGACAATTTCAAAGGAGATTGACACTCTCTGCAGGAATGTTGAGTCCAAGAATCGACCAATTTGAAAGGAGACTGTGCAGGAATTTTGTGTCCAAGAATCGGAACTATTAAGCTTCCATCAGGTTTTGTCCAGGCCGGGAAATTGCGTCACATCAGGGTAAGTTGAGCTTTTCACTCGCTCAAGGAAAATCAGGTAGGTTAATTGACAAATCCGGGAAATTGCGTCACATCTGGGTAAGCCGAGTTTTCTCTCGGGCAGGGAAAATCAGGTAGGTTAATTGACAAATCCGGGAAATTGCGTCACATCTGGGTAAGCCGAGTTTTTCTCTCGGGCAGGGAAAATCAGGTAGGTTAATTGACAAATCCGGGTAAGTAATGGAGAACCTGGGTCTTGTAAATGTCCTCTGTCCACGTAGTGTACGTCCGGGTCCGTAAATGTGTGTAAATGTATTCATGAGTGTGCGTCCGGGTTGGTTTCACTGAGGACGGGCAGGGGGGGACCAAGCGATTCTGACACAAACGGGCAGCGTTCCAATAATGTTGCATAATCAGCGGGACGATCAGCCTTGAGCTTGGCGATCATATCAACGACGATCTTCTGGCTCTCCGGGCGGGGGATCTGGCGGGACTGCAGCGAGAACACCAAGAAATACATCATCCTGGCCAGGCCGGGTTCAAGGCGGGTAAAGTCCTCTTGCCATATGATTTGGAGGACATTAAGCACCTGCTCATAGGCCGCGAACCCCTCCCGGAGCGGCAACACACTCTGAATCGTCCTGACAAACGGATCGAGCGGCACGAAACTGCGATTCTTCAGAAAAATTTTGCACGCAATCGCGGTCAGGCGCTCCCGATCGCTCATCGAGAGCGTCGATCCCCGGAACAATCCGTTCGCTATGGCCACCGTGGCCGCCTTGATCGAAGGCTCCGTCTGGGGGTTCCACAAGTGGATCAGCTCCGCCAAGGCTTGAGTGCAATACAGCCGCACTTTCGGATTGAAAGAGGTCAATCCGGCTGCCGCCGTGGAGCACAGATTGTCGAAGTGCTCGTCGCACAGGTTGTCCAGGTGGCGCAGGCACAGCGACAGCATCCTGTACATAAAGGCCCGGCGCTCTGAGACCTTCCCGCCAGCTCGGCCTCTGCGGGTGCGGCGCATGAAGCGGGTGCTGAGGGCCTGGAAGTAGCGAGCGTATTGCGGGGGCTTCATGGCAGTGCCAAAGACCGGCATTAGGCTGCTGGCGTTTTGGAGGAGCTCCTGCTCTTTTTTGATGGCTGCCAGGGCGTCCTCATCGCTGTCGTTGTCTTCGTCGGAGGACATTCCGTCGTTGGACTGGCACTGCAGCTTGCAGAGCAAAACGGAGCGCACCAGGTTGAAGATCTTGTCGGCCATCAGGACCTGGGCCAGGGCATCCTCGCGCATGGTCTCGAGCAGCTGGCGCAGGCATTTGATGACCATTGTGACGTCGGGCACCTCGTCGGTGTCGTAGGCAAAGCGCGTGAGCCTGGGAATGACCTGCTCGCAGAGGCGGCGCGCTTCTTCGCGGCAATTTTGGTGCCAATAGGTCAACACGAATTTGGTGAGCGCCTCGCAGGCCTCGCGTCTTACGTTTTCCTTGCACTTGGAGCAGCAGATGAGAGTTTTCTTGGCTGCATCGTCCATAAAGGGCACCAAACTCTCGGGCATGTTGTGGGCGAAGGCCTTGAGGCAAGTGATGGCTTCCTCCCGCTCGTCCTCCGTCTCGCTCCCTGATTCTGATGACTCCGCTGACTCCTCCTCCTCCTCCTCCTCTGACGACCCAAAGTCAGAATCAGCTTGGTCCCTGCCGCCCTCCTCAGTGAATGTAAAAGGTCGTCGGTGTGTAAGTCTGTCCAGGTTCTCCATTACGCTCGGCACAATGACCGGCAAGTACGATCCCACCTCCTGCGGCACATAGCTGGCCAGCTCGGCCAGCAGATTGAACGTGAAAAACTCCACATCCTCGCCGCTCTCCAGGCTCTTGATCACGAACTGCAGCAGCTCATTTGCCAGCGGCTCGAACTCCGAGCGGTTCACGCTGCTCAGGGCACACATCACCTGGACTGCCCGGGTTCGCATCTCCAGGTGCATATCCCGAGCGCCCACCACCAGCAGGGGCTTGACCAGGTCCAGGACCGGACGGAAGTAGCTCTGGAAGCTGGTCTTCTTCAGCTTGGCCAGGGTGGCAATCATGCTCAGGGCCAAGGTGCGAAGCGGTGGGCCATTGGTGTCGGCCACACACAGCTCCATCAGGAGGGACATCATGTTTTCGGCGAAGATGTCCAGGTTGTAGGGCTTGAGATTGTCGCAGAACACTTCCATCGAGTGGAAGATGCGCGAATCTGCCTTGGACTCGGTGAGGGCCTTGCGCTGCTCGGAGGTCTTGCATTTGATGTATTTCTCGAACAAAGGCATCAAGCGTTCGGGCATCTGAGAGATCTCCGGCTGGAGATGCTCAGCCATTTCGGCCAAAGCGAAATAGGCAGCCCGACGGACCGAAGGTTCCACATCGTTGAAGCCGTCATTCAGTCTCGCTATGAATTGCCGGAGATTCTTCACCTCGAGTTGCTCGGTGCAGGCCCTGGCCATCATGGCTAATGCGACAAGGGCTCCGACGCGTTTCCTTGGAGTGTTGTACTCCTCGACCTCGGCCTTGATCACGCGTATGGCCCGCGTGGCCAGGCGGTTCGGGTCGGACTTTTCGCACAGCAAAACCAGACACTGGTAGGCCGGACCCACCGGGGTAATGGGATTGCTGGACCGGCCGAAGTACACTTCGTCTGGGGGCAGGAACCGGCGCAATGAAACGGACAACTTTTTGGGCCTAGGCCACACCCCCAACTCACCTCCTCGAGAGTTCAATTCCGGGTCTGCGCAGATCACAGTGTACAGGGTAATCATCACTTTGTCCATCATTTTCAAGCGTAGGATTTCGCGGCGCTTGACTTGCAGCAAGCGACGCAGTAAGATCAAAGACCGGACTCGCGTGGCATCGCTCAGTTCGGCATCGGCCGCCAGATCCAAGACCGCATCCACCACAGAGTGCAGATGGGCCCACAAAACCTCGGGCGCCACCTCAATGCAGCTGCGCAAGAAATCGAAGCCGCGGGTGGCCAGCTTTCCATTCATTTGCCGGGCAAAGCAGCTTGTCGCCTTCATCATAAGCGGAATGCTCTCCTGCAGGATATTCCGCTCGATCATCACTTTGTGGCCGTGGATAAAGGCCCGCGTCCAGGTGGTCAGCAAGGTATCCGTGATCGGGTTGGCCATCTTGCCCTGCTCCTCGGCTGCCTTCAGGGCTTTATCCAGAATGCCATACGAGCGCTCAACAAACTGTATGAAAACCAGGGGGGCCGTCTCGGCGATCATGCTATAAATAGTGCTGCCGTGTTGCTGGTCCTCGGGGTCTTTGGAAGCGCACATTTCCTCCATGAAGGTGTAGACCTTGTTGTTCCAATCGGCCTGGTCTTCCTCGCGGAACTCCATCAAGGCAGCCACGCAGCGCACAGTGCTGCGCTGGAGGGGTTCGTCGAGACGCCACTCGGAGTCCTCAATGATCTCCAGCATGACTTCCTGGATCTTCTGGCGATGCTGCTGGGACAGAGCCTCCCATTGGCCTGGCTGGCTGAGCCGCTGCACCAGGTGCTTGGCGGCAATGCGCCGCAAGCAATCGTCGTTTTCGGCCACGCACAGGCTCAGCAGGACTGTGGAATCGGCATCACTGTGGCGCTGCTTAAAATAGCCAGCGCCCTTGCGCGCTAAGTTCTCGTCCATGGACAACATGTCGCCTAAATAGCTCATCATCTGCTCCCTCTTCATATCCATGGCTGGGGTCTCGAAGACGTCATCGTCTTCAAACATGTTGGCAGCCAACTCGACGAGGTTCTGCATCTTGGTACTTACGTGTGTAGGTGTCTTCAGATTGCAATTGAATGCGGCTTGAAAGTGTTGCACTGAAGTGTCAAACGCGCACAAAAATTAAAGGAAAGCCGTGCTCGTTTTGAAAAACAAATTGTAATGTTGTTGGAGTTTTGAGTTTATGTTATGTTGATATGCCAAACAAATGTTTGAGTTTTGAATGTAACGTCAAAAAAAATTAAGTTCAAAGGTTTTCACTTTTTCCACACACAAAAAAAAATTCGGTTTAGAGTTTATATTTGTTCACTTGGATCAGGGTTGTATATGTTATTCGATTGAGAGTTGGTTGTGTAATGAAAAATACTAGACTTCAAATCTGGCATAACCAATCACAATTCGGGTCAGGGCCGCCTAGATGGGAAATTCCCACACAGACACACGAATTGGAACTCGAACTTTTCGAGAGGGTCAAGGGTAAATTTCCAAGGGGTTTTAAATCTGCTTAGATCTCGGGTATTCCTCCAGAGATTTAGAGAGCGCTTCAAGAATTATATGATCATTTTTAAAGGGGTCAAGAGAGAGATCTACCGCTTTGATCGGTTTGTTTCCGGTTGTCGGTGGCCGAGGGTATAAAGTTGGCATGGGGTAAGATCGTACGTATTGGTACTTTTTAGGATCTTTAGTTATTTAAATACCTAACTTTGCTTAGCGTAGAGTAAGTTTTCGAGGTCTGAGGTTTTTTGCAAATTGCTGTCTCTCCGTCAAGTAAATATTAAAGGAGTCTCAAGTCTATGGTGTGCCGTAAATTATTGATGGTTTCTTAGGTCAATTTCTTGGAAAGTCTAGACTCTAGAGCATTTTACAATACTTTGGCAGCTTGGTAAAGTCTAGAGGACTAGGGTATAAAAGAACAAAAGCTGGAATTTATATTATTAGGGATGGGCACCCTTGGGTAATTTTATGGGAGTCCTCAGTATTCTGTAAGCTGTGTTTATTTTTGCCAGGAGCCAAGGGTAAATTTTAAGGGGTCTTGGCTAATTTGTAAGCTCTTTGGAGTATTTTAAAATCTGTTTAGGATATTTTAGAGGGTCTACCTTTTTTACCGAGACACTTAAATTAAAAGTTATGACTATCGATGGACAAAATCTCCAAGAATTCAAATAGTCCACAACTTCTCCCCGATTGCGAGAAATCTGAAGCAGTTCAACTTCAGGAAGGATACACGAATTTATTTGGGTTAAGTGAATTTGGAATTTGAACAAAAAAGAACGTTTTTTATATGCCAATGACGGCGTCAGCCACGCTGGGCATATCGTGACCTTTCGACCCCGACGGATGTACATTACCAACCTCCCGCTCCATGCGAAGATGCTGCACCATCACCTCAGAATGTGGGTGCGACTCGTCAGTCTGCAGCAAAGCCCTCCTCAGCTCATGCTGCCGCGGTCTCTCCAGCACCCAAGGATAAGGAGTGCCCAGCCGCTGGACCAGCCCGCCCTGCGGCACCGGCTTCTGCGGCTGCACCCAATTCTGACCCAAAAACGCATACCGCTTCGCCTCCGAGTTGAGCGCATTATAAACCTCCACCTTCTTCCGGGCTATATGATCCGTGGTGGGCGGATCCAGACCCTGGCACACCCAGTTGTCCCGGGCCAACTGGTACTCGTCCTCGGTGAAGGCCAAATTGGAGACATCGTTGAGATCATGCTGCTCGATCCGCCCGTCGTAGCGCAAATACAAGGCCACATTGGTGGCCGTGTTGCCCACGTAGTAGCCGATTTTGAGCTCCTCCACGCCCAGGATCTCGGCGGCCCGGAACTCCGGGCGCTCCTCCGGGCCGCTGATGTTCAGGCGCACGTAGCAGCCCCGCACGGCCTGCTCGAAGGCTGGGCGCGTGAGGAGCTGCTCCAGGCGATGCCTGGACAGGCGGAGTTCCTGCATTTGCTCTACGCAACTGACTGGCCGCGAGGGCGAGGTGAACTTCATGTCGTCCGGCCAGGGCTCATCGTCCCGCGTGAGGCGCACGGCATTTGAACGCAGTCGCTTCAGTTCTTTGATAATCTCTGCCGGGCGACCTTAACATGCAGTTTAAAGTAATTTAAACCTTACTTTCTCAAATTGAACTCACGTCGTCGCACGGGGCCGTGATGGGCATGGCGCATCAGCGAGGGCCTCGGCTGGGAGGGGAGCTGCCTGAAAGTGGACAAGTCCACGGAATTGTAGAGCCGCGTCGGCTCATCCGGCATGTACTCGTGCTTGGCCATTCTCTATGTTCCCTTTCTGTGTGTGGATTTGTCTGAGCTTTTGAAGGCGGCGAGTGGGGAGCAGCCTTGGAAATTGGTTGCAAATGTGGCTTCTTTGTGGGCTGCGATCGGCGCGTATCCAAATTTTCAAAAATATCTGGCAAGCAAGTCAAGGGCCACTGGGGTGGAAGTTTCTTTTTTTTCCCTTAATTGGATTCTAGGGCAGAAATTTGCTGGCACTCGTTTTTATTAATTTGGCATTTCAATTGCTTTTGAATGGCGGCCAAGTGCGCCCAAAAGGCCAGCTCGGCCCGCCATCAGCACCGTCGGGGTAATTAAATACTTTTTATACCCCTTTCTGTCCCACACACACACAGGGAGCTGACTAGTGAACTAAACTCTCCCCAGGCTCGGCCGGGCCACCGTGCACTTTACGACTGCCATGTGGGGAGGGCGGCAGTGGCGGCCGTGGGCATCGTAAACGACAGCAACTATTAAATTTATATTAATTTGGAATTTTTGGCGACAGGCCCAGCCACTTGCCATGTTGCAACATTGGCCAAATGAGGTCCGCCCTGAGATTTATGGGCCACTAAGTTGAATTACACCCGCCGCTAATTGCCCGCCACACCGAAGCCACAATTAGAAAGGGTAAAGGGTACAAAACGGAGAAGGAGTTTTCCCATCGAATGACTCGCTTAGAATTGAAATCGTATTCCAGTTGAGAGAGCTTACAAAGACTCAAATGGGCAAGAATTTTTAGTGGCCATAGAAAAAGGACGGCGACTGACTGGCGCATCGAAAATGCAGCTCACGCATGGAGCACACACACACACATCTACACACACTCGGTGGTCAGAAGGAGTCTCGCTCTGTTTGAAAAGCAGCTGCATCATCGCCGGCTGAGTTTGCTTTCAGTCCGCATCGTTGGCTCTGATTAATTCATACGATTTTCGGTTATATGTTTCGGGTGGCTCAATGATGACTCTGCCAGTGCATAAATGCAAGCGGACGCGAGTTGGCGAGTCATAAATCGAGTCCAAGGGACACTTGCCAGCTGAGCATTTGAATAAGTCGCAGCCAAAATGAAAGCTAATTTCCATAACAAAGACCAACTCAACCGCAGCCTAAAGATATGTTCTAAAGAATCTTAAGTGGGTGAATCGATTTCCATTCCTCGATTCCTTCCAAGTCGTCCGTGGTAAAAAACCTCCAATTCTCGCACTTTAAGGCTTTGCCGATGGGCAAAGGGAACAAAGACAGAAACGACTCTCGAAATGTTTTGGGAGATTCCCGAAAAGTTGTCAAGTTTCTTGCCAGACTTCTTAGCTTGTTTGGACACCAAACCGAATAAATGGACATTTTGATAGCAACGTTTTCTCAGTCGTTCGAGGAGAAAGAATTCGTCTTTAATATCATAATAAATTCTCCTAGACAGTGAGATCCCAAGAAACCCCGAAGCCATGAGATTATTCTAGAATTTCAGTTAATTCTTCGCTAACCGCCGTGCATGTGGAGATTTTAATTTATCTTCCTTAGATTCTCTAATATTCAAAGACACAAATATAACTGAGGGATTCAGGAATTCTTTAACGATTTCTTACTCAATTTTGACCTCAAAAGGAACCGTTTTAAAGGGACTATTATTAGATTTGACTTAGTCCAGGGAGACTGCGGGAAAGACTTATCGAAGAAGCCTTTTGTTAATGGGAACCTCTCTTTATAAATCCCAGGTAAGATTATTGTTTAGATTTAAAGCCTTTTAAGATCTCTATTAGAATAATTCTTAAGTCATACAGTCATTCAGAAAGATATATTTTAGTTCTGTAACTAATTGACAATCCTAAGCATTTGTTTCTTTATGATAAATTTCTTGGCAATCTTGGATAGCTTATGGAATTCAGGGATACGAAAATACACATCAATTTCATTTCTTTAGCTTTAAGTTTCTCTTAGGAAAGTAAGAGGAATCTGAGCTAACCAACAATTGACTGCTTAGAGCTTCAACAATAAATTTGCTTAAGGTTTCTTTGTCTCATCTAGAAATCAGAATTCGCCAAAAGAGACTTTTCTCAAATTTAATCTTTACCTAGCCAAGTTTTTTTGAAGCTTTACTGTTTTCTTTGTAGTTTTTATCACGCGTGTGTTGCTTCCCAGCTAAGAAATTAACCCCAAGCCTCAATGAAATCGGTAAAGCTGCAGCCTCCTCAACTCGGCAGGCAGCTGATTGAAGCGCCTGTTTAAATGGAATTTCAGCCTTTATTCCTTAATAAGCAGCACTAATTACCGTGAGCCCTGGCCAGGGTAATGTACGCGATTCACGATTCGCTGGCGTTGTCACGGTGACTCCAAGTTGGCGGTGGCCCCGGCGGTAAAAGTTTAGAGCTCCTGGTGCTAATCAAATGCCCTTCACGGAATGCTCTTGGCTCGGGCTGAGCAATTGGACCTCTCCGGCACTTGCAGAAGAGGTTTGTAAAAGTTCTTTGAATGGGAAGTTGCTCACATCGTGGGTTACCTCGAGTCGATTTGTCGTTGCCTTGGCTACCCCAGTTGAAAAACAAGAAGACGACAAGGACGAGGACTTTGGGGGAGGGAGACATAATTCTGTACACCTTGAAACGGCTGACCGAGGAGGAGGCCGGAAAGGAATTCAAGCACCGAAAATTCAGAGCGCCGCCAGCGAGCAACCTGCCTGCCCTGTTACCTTGACGATGACAGTTCCGCCAAGGGAAGTTGAGGCTGTCCCTCGTCGTCAGTTGGTCGGTCCACAGTTCTGGGCAAGTTAAGCACGAGCAGCAAATTATAATGTACGAACAGTTTTCCGTTTTTGTTGTGTGTTTGGGGCTGGCGGCCGTCCGGCCCAGTTGTAGGCATCAAAATGAAAGGCAGGAACAAGCATATAACTAAGCCAGTCCGTCGCCGTCCTGTGCCGTCCCTTTTCGCAGTGGCCGTGTCAGCGTCTCCTCCTAAAATCCCGAGGATGATGATACCCATGTCAGAAAAATGAAAGTCGGACGCAGTTGTGGGCGCCGGCGGCCACGTCGACGTCGACGGCAGCGGCAGCGAAACACGAGAGCTTCCGTGTCCCGGCGAGAGCTTCGGGGCGGCTGTTTTTGCCATGTAAAATGACAGAAACAAGTGTTAATGGTTTTTGGGGTGAAACAAAGAGAAAAACTTTACTTCCAGCGAGCTCAAAAAGCAGCAGGGATCGCCGGGTTAAAAGGTAAATTTATCCTCAAGGAAGAATTTCATCAAATCTTCCATCGATCTTTAGCCAGATTCCCAGGCCCCTCAGTTTGTTGCCAATGACAGCCTTGCATATTCGTTGTGGTGCTGGCTTTTTAATTCCCATTTGTTATGTTCGCTGGGCGGTAAAAGTTTCGCGGCTGCCTACTTTTCAGGCCGCGGAATGCGCAAAATAATGAAAATGTATTTGCAGAACTCGTCTAATTAGTTGGTTATGAGGCTTGTAGGGAACTCTCGTGGCTGCTGCATTGAGTGGCCTGGTGGGTGGGCCGAGATTTAAGCCGCTTAATTGATTTGCCATCGACCTTTTTCTGGCGCGCGGACTTTTGGCAATTAAACTGACACGCCTGCTGGCCCTTAAGCGGGTCGACCAACTCCCAGGGCCGCGCTTGGTATAAATGCAAATGAGTCGAGTCTAAAAGTTGGCGGCCGCCACCAACAGCTGCTTTTTTTGGCATTTTGGGCTTGACTGATTTTGTTTTGGCCGCGTAAAAAAAAATGAAATGAACACAAAAGAAGGAAATGGAACGTCGAATCCGCCGCATTCGGCAGGTCGAACAAAATTTCTCAATTACTTAGAAGCGCCATAAATTTTTACGCTTTACGCAACGCCGGCTCGCTGGGGTGGGCGAGCTGCGTCCTTCCTTGCCATTTCAATTGGCAAGTGTTAAAGTTTCCTCCCGTCCGTCCTCGAACTGTCAAGAAGCACCTGGTCACAGGTCGCAGGCCAAGGGGACACCGGAGAAGCGACTGAAACTTCGATTGCCTTTTCCTCTCCTTTCTAGAGGGAGTATTGGCCAAGGGATCAAAGTATCGCAAGGGGTATAAAATTATATGCAAGCTTAAGGCGAACTAAATCGGTTGTAATTAAAATAAAATCGGCACTGATATATTCTTCCTATACACAGAAAAGAGTCTTTTGAAAACCGACTTCTTTAAAAACCTTAGAAACTTGGGGTAAAAATGCCTGTGTTGCCCTTAAATGAAGCGAATTTGGTTGAAGAATCTAATTGCCAAAAAGTGAGTTTGAATTTAAAATTAAATACAGATATCTGATGAAAATCATGATGAAAAATAAGCAGGTAAATGGGGTACAAAAATCAGAGGACCTACAAAAATGTACCCTTCATTAAATTCGAGACTCTATTGCCTCGGGACCACCAGGTATTGCGGCTGCCTGTTGGCCCTGTTCCTAGTGTAATTGGTTGCCCTGCTGGCAGTTATATTAGGGAACTAAATAAATAAATGGGGTACAAAAAATTGGAGGACCTACAAAAATTAACCCCGCAATAATTTCGAGATTCTCTCGCCAAAATGTTGCTGCGGGACTTTAAGGGAGCCTGATCTCTGAACGGTACGAGGAATTGTGGCTTGGCCCTGTTCCCCGGTTATCCTGCTGGCAGTTAAATAAAAATTGCAGGGAACAGCCGGTGAGAGCATAAAATCAGCGACTTTGATTGGGGAGTCGGAGCGATGGATTCGCTTGGGCGTACGTTTGTTCAGCTGCCAGAAAAGTTGCCGGCGCTGGCGGGTGGACGCAGTCTACGTGGCGTATGCGTTATTCGCTGAAGTAGAAAAATGGCGTCAAATGGCGTTTGGCTGTCAAACATTAACAAACATAATCGACCGCATTTGACAGAAAGCAAATTTACACAAATTACCACATCAACGTTGCTGAGTCAACAATACCACGCCCCCAACCCCCCTCCCCCTCTCTGCCCCACAAAGACAAGCCAACATTTTACTTAGCCCCCCACGCGCCTCATCCTGGCCCGGCCGCTGGCCCCACCGAAGGGCGCAGGGGCGTGCAAATGATAGATGAAATACAAACACCCACACAAGCGCACGCTGGCCAGGCCCACCACTCACACGCACACCCGCACACTCGCACACTCACATATCATAATCACAACACATCAAGTGACAATCAAAACCACAAACAGGCAAACGGCATGACAGATGCTCAGCCTACCAGAGCCGGCGGCAGGGCAAGAAGGCAGCGGAGACGGCGGCCCTCTTAAAGCAACAGCTGCTCAAATAGACAGAGCGCAAGACGCCGGGGGGCGGGCACGGGTAGGCCCGTAGGCGGGGCCAGATATTGGCAGCATGTAAGCGATATGCCCGTGAATTTCTCCGCACGCGTGTGCGTGTGTGTGGTGAGTGGGCCTCTGCATAATGACGATTAACTGCTGAGCCGCAATTAACTGCGAACAAGCGGAAATGCGCCGGGCAAAAGTACAGCCGGTGACAGCGGCTGGCCTGGAACTGCCACGCCTCACGCACGCACGCAGCGGAAAATTGTTGCCGTACACGCCAACGGCAGCCAAAGACAGTGGAGCGCTAACCAGCAGCTTACAAGCCAAAAAAGAAATCCTTATGGATCGCAATAAATGCGTTCTTTATACCCTGAGACCCCGCAAAAAGGATAAGGGTAAATCGCGAAATTATAACAAAAACTAACCGGTTTAGGGAAACAAGAAAGTCTTTTGTTTGGACCTCAAACAAAGTTAGACGATATTTAGCGGTAGCTAAGGAATTTCGTTTCCTTTCACAGCCTGGAAAACTTGAGATTCTTAGTGGGTTTTTAGGGTCTGAGAGTCTTGACATCTTTTTAGTCTTTCAGGAAGACTACTCGAGGGGAAGACACGACCGATTTGGAGGTCTGAATGGTTTAAATTTAAAGTGAAAAGGGGTTCTTTAAGATTAAAGAGTTGGGTAAATTGCTGGGAGCCTGAGTTACCCTAAGCAGGCAGAATTCAGTAACAGTTGGGTAACAAATGTGCAAAATTATGTTTCGTATTAAAAAATATTCCAGTTCCGAGCTTCTGAGAATTTAAATGTTATAAAAAATGGAGATTTTGTCAGGGTACCGATAAAGAAAGGAAGAGGCGATCTTATATTATCTCACGACCCAAGGGATTTATAATAATGCTCTTTAAGAAAATTAAAATATGAATTCACTTACCGGAATGATAAACTTTAGCAGTCATCTGAAAGAAAGAATATTTAATTAAATTCGTTTGACTATTTGTTAATTTTCTCAATTAAAAATATTTGTTTATATATTTAAAAACTTAATACCAACTGACTTTTCTGTAATGGAGTGGAATTTTATTTTGTGGAGGATATTAAGTTTTTTTTTTTGCTGTTTCTAATTCGCTTTAGGGAACTAAGGGGAAGTCAGAGGGTTTGAGGCTGCGGCTCAATTCGCCAGACTAACTTAGACAGTTAAACGATTAAAGTTGCAGAATTTGATAGAAACTGAGGAAGAAATCTATATGAAGACGTTTGAAGGTGTGCTGAAATAATGTTTGTACTCTAAAAAACTAGCAAATGCTGATCCAACTAAAGTTTACCTTCCTGATCATAAGTTTCTTATTTTATCCTTTTCTTATATTATCCTGCTTAAGATATAAATTAGTTCGATTTTCTAATAAGCACTCAAGGAAATCAAAATTAGATTGCCTAGAATAGTTTCTAATTCTATTCTATTCAAATTGTTGGTTGCCAAATTAATTCCGGCATCAGCAATTTCGCCTTTTAACTTGAACAAATTGCTTTGGCGCCACTGTGCTTTCCACGACAGATGAACAAAAAACAGTAAAACGAATTGGCACAGTCAGTCAACCGTCGACCCCGCCACCGGCCGCCTTCATCCCGTCAAAAATAACAAAGCCCTGGGAATCGACAAACACAACGCATGGCCAATTTTCCCGCTCCCCTCGCCACACACCCCACGTCCGCTCATATGACCTATTTACCTTTTATCCATCCCCCCCTACATCCTTGGCACCACTCAGCAGAGAAGTGAGGAGGAGCGACTCTCGAGTTTCTCGTCCACTTCTAATATTGCCAAATGTCAAATGACAGTTGGGCACGGTTGCCATAAGACCAACGGACTGAGCCTGAATGTCCTTGGATTTGTTTTTCCTTCTCATTTTTTTTTTTGGGTGTCTTTGGCGGCATCCAGGGCACGCACTTGGCCTCATTTTGACAGTTGGAAGCCAAAAGGCAGACGACAATTGCAGCGCATATCCGTTTCCGGTTGATCCCTGGCCGCCGACGACAACAGCCAAACCACTTCCCCGGCGCGCCGTCCTATGTCCTTTTGAAAACGTGCTCATTTATCCTAATCACACAGAAAAACACACACAGAGCGGCGCGGGAGGGGGAGGCTTATTTATGTGCTTCCTGCCTGCGACTGGGAAGACGATGTCCTTTTATTATTTTAGCCCTCGTGCTGCCGCCATCCGCTGCCATTTTTGTCGCAATTTACCTAAAAGCGTCGCCTAAAAGGAAGTCGTTTTAATATTTTTTGACATTCTCTTATAAAAATGAGATGCACACGGGGAAGCGAAGGAGACGCCCACTTTCTAGGCGGGCGGCCCCGCCGCCGTTTGCCTTTTGTGCGAAAGCAATTTAGCCAGCAGAAGGCAGCACAAATCCCTGAAATTCTTTGGTTTCAAGAGCCAGCGATTTCCCAACAAATGCAAAAAAGAAATTACTATGGGCGGGGCGGCCACTCACTTCCGGTGGCCTCTGTCGACGTGTCTATAACACATGTCGCCGTGGCGGCTCCTATGCCAACCCCCCCTGCCCTCATCGTCCACCCCCAAAAACAGCAGGACAACTGTTGCTTTTTGTCTTTGCCTGCGGCTGACACGCCCAGCTGGGCTACTCGGGAGGTAGACCAAAATTTCAACTGTCACGGGCTGCTTTGCGTGTGTGTGTGTGAGGGGGGCACATGTGCGTGTGTGGTTACCAGCGGCACGTTTGGTTCTTTGGTTGAGCCGGCGGCGTTGCCACCGCGGCCGCCTCCTCGCCGAGATTCTGGGGGGGCCCTTGACGTGCTCGTTTGCAGTCATTTATCATAAAAAATATTTTGCACTCTCCCCTCTTGGTTTTTTATTTTTATCAACTGTTTTGTTTTCGCTCCCACGCGAGAGACGCCGCTGCGGCAGTGGCAACGGCAACGCGAAAGCAGTCAACATTTTTATGAAGCTAATTTGATGTTGTCATTCTTCATTTCTCATTTTTTGTTACGCCATTTTCGTTTTACATCCTCCGCCCACAGCCCACCGTTTTGCCAACGCTCTTCCCGGTCCCAATCCCCCGAGGCGAGGAAATGCGAGTGCGGAACACACAACTGCCAAATAGGCGCTCGTTTAAGACACAATTGCAGGAGGACAGGGAGATCGAGAGGGAAGGAAAAATGCAGAGAGCCAAACTTTGAATGGAACAGGCAGAAGAGAGTAAAAGAAAAAAAAGCGGAGAGTAAAAGTCGCAAAAATAAAGATGAAAGAAAAGGAATATTTTAAGAATTGAAGCCACCGTTTGATTTCTTTTCTTTTGCCGCTTTAACTCTCTCGGAAACTTGATAAGAGTTTTAAAAGATTAAGAACGACGAAAGAAAAGCATAGAAATTGAAATTATCGAAGAGAAAGTTATTGAGATAAATATAATTGAGAAGCAATTTAGGATCGATTCCTTTCCTTTAACTGAAACATAAGAAATTTATTTTAGCCCTTTGATAAACTAGTTAATGCCAAGCCTACAATTTTGCTGAAAACGGTTTAAGGGTAACAATTAAATATGCTCAAATTCATGGCGTAAAATTTGCATCATTCGCGAGCAAATAACTTTGTCTTCACCGTTTTAATTAATATTTTTACCACTACTGCTAATGCTGTAGGCATTTAACTAGAATGAAATTATGTTCGCGCTGAATGAATTAAAATCTTTATTCCTCGAATTAATTTGGTCCTGAGGCTTTCGTTTTATCCCAAACGGTATAAGAAGTGCAAAGGATTAATTGAATAATAGTTTACGCCTTGGATGAGATTGAAACTCAATCATTACCCTTTAAATATGAACTTAAAAAGTCTTGAGATTGAAATGTAAGTCCAAACGATATTACGGGTGAGGCGTATGAATTGAATTGGCTAATCTTCTAAGCATTAAAAAAACATTAAACTGTTTTGGCACCGAGTAAACTAAAAGCTATACCCTTACCCTGTCAGAGCTTAGGGGGTATCGACTCATTATTTCAAAGGGTATATGAGGTAAGGAGTGTGAATTGAATCTGCTCGAGCCAAAATCATTATATTCTTTACGCGCTGGATAATCTTCCAAGCTTTACTTTGCCATTTGAATATAAAGTTTATATTATAAACTTAGGAAGACCATTTCACTCCCAACGATATGAAGGGTAAGGCGTATGAAATGAATATGCCCAAATCCAGGCATTTAATTGGTATCAGGTTGATTTCTCTTCAGGTAAGATTAAGACTTTATATACTTAGCCCACACGATATAAGCTTAGGAGTATTGAAATGACTATTCTAGCCTGAAAGGTAAAAGGGGTAAGGGGTATGGAATGAATTTGCCCAATTCACAGGCATGGATTTGACCTACAACCTTTCGCTTTCCCTTGGAGGTCTTGCGGTCTCCTTATTCCCTACATAATTCCTATATAGATGACAGCCCTCGTTTTAAAATCTACTAATATTAGCCGCTTCGCCCATTTTTAGCTTTCAATTAGCTTGAGGAGTATTTTGATATGTCGGTTTTGACTGCCCGACACCCGATTTGTGTGGTAATTTAAACTGTCGCTATATTTGCCCGGAGGAGCAGTGCAGTGCGGAGTTTCGTGCAGCTTGCCATAGTTGAACGCATTAGTTTTACCCTCGAACATTCAATTTGCATAGCTAAGCCAGTTGACTAAACCGCCTGACACCAAATTAGCAAATTGACTAACTAAATGCAACAAAATACTCTCCAGATTAGTCGAGTGCGGCCAGAGGAGCTGGCGACGCCGCCCAATCCCGCAAAGTGGGTTGATTTCATTGTTTGAACTTTGGGCGAAGCGAGGGAAGGTTGGCAGGCGATGACATTTCTTTTTTATGCGTCATGCAACAGGATCTGGAGGAACTGCACAACCGCAAATAGCCCCGGCCAGCTGTCCGTCCTCGCAAGAGTCGAAGCAGCAGCCAAGTCAAGCCAGCCAAGCTGAGGCAGGAACATCGTTTTGGTGTTTCGAATTTAAGCTGGAAAAATGTTTGCGAAAAATAAATTTCATTTGCTAAAAGTCAGCCAGGTGTTGGCTGTGGCATTGACACACTAACACAACGCCACACACACAACCACACACAGCCAAAAGAGCCAACCAGCCAGTCAAACAGTGGGCGGCTCCGTGTGGGCGGCATTGTTGCTGGTCGCTGGTCCGGATTACTGGGCACTCTGGCGGTGCCAGTGGAGCACCAAATTCTGTCGAGTACTTAGCATTTGTATTTAATTTTCATTTTGCATTTGAACTTTTGCCGGGCCGGGCCGGGCCGGGCGGGCCAAGTTGGGCAAACATGTGCCAAAAAGCTGTGGCGGCTCCCGGGACCGACGCACCCGACGGCGCCCACAGTGGATCCCAGCGGCGACGGCGGGTGTCGGCACGTTCCACACACGCCGTCCGTTTGCTGCATGTAACAGTTTATGTGTCATAAAAACTATTTTCCATTGAATTTAAGGGGCGGGTAAGTGGGTAACTTTGCCACCAGGCCCCCGCCTCCTGGCCCAAACTTGCTCTAACCCGCTTCCCATCGTTTTTATCCGGTTGGTCGGACAAACGACAGTTGAACAAATTGCACTCACACAAGACGTGGGGGTGGGAAAAGTTGCCAGGTGACAATGGCGGTGGCCTGGGAATGGGGAGGATCCTTAAACACGAACGAAAATTAAAATTCTAACTGCTCAAAATTATTTCAGCCAATTGGGAATGCGAATTATACCAAAACTTTTGCCGGCACGTCGTGGATGCTTCGCAGCTCTCCCCACGGATTGAAAGATCAATAAAAACCTCCCAGGACTTTTACTGGGGGAAGAACAAGGAGCCGACGGAGAAATTTCAAAATGCATTCATAAAGTTGACTTATTTAAATTTGTATTGATTTTTTTATGGGCCATCCTTTTTTTTTTGGTGTTTTTTCGTTTGAATTTAATATTCATTTTTAAGAGCCAAAACCGTTTGCAAACTTAAATTTGCATACGTAAAAAGGTTAAAAACAATAATTTCACGCTATTGTGGGTTTTTTTTGCTGATATTTGCAAAAAATAAATTGCGTGGCTTCCGGGGCGAATTTTTGCGAATGGGAGCCAAAATCTCTCAAAACTAAGGTTCCTTAATAAATCTACAACATTAAATTTAATGTAAAAGTGCTTTTACTTTTATGGAACTAGATAATTTTCCAACTTCACTGGCAAGGGGGAAAATTAAATTTAAATAAAAAATTCCATCCCATCAAAATAAATGCCAAATTCAGGAAATTATATTCCGTAAAACCTAAAAACAAAAAAACCTAAAGAAGTAGAAAATTGAGTGAGATTCCTGCGTTCAGAGGCAATCGAAAGGAAAAAGAGAATAGCCTTTCTCAAATAAATAAGAAAGTCAGTAAGATTCCTTTAAAGGCCCAGAGAGGTTCCCCAATGTGTCAGAAATATAGCAAATGAAAAGCTTAAATTACAAAGCAAAGTTTTCAGGCAAATGAACAGTCTCGGGAAAATTGGACTGGCTGCGAAACCAGAAACCGTTTAGAATCTTTGAAGTCCGGTTTGTGAGCCGGAAGTCCCAAACCATGAAGCAAACAAATTGCTTCTAAGTTTCTAAGATTTTCTATGGCCCCGATTTGAACTTGGTTCCTTGTCAAATTCTGATATGGAAAGATAGCAATTCCAGCTGATATGGGGGATATTTTTGGATAGCAATTTTGAAGTGCGGTTCCTTCGTTCGAACCTGAAAACGTGCCAACTAAGAATTTAATTCTTTTTTTTTTTTTGTAGTTGTCGCTGCGATTGCTGCTTTTCTGCTCTAATTTAAACAAATTTGCATTTCATACAACACACATACACACACGCACGCACACACAATCGTATGTGCATAAATATCGAATTTTCTATTGACTGAAATATGTTCACTTTGCATTTCGGCTAATGAAATTTATGACAATGGTTTCGCATAGCTTATTAAAATTTCGAAATGACTATTTGCCTTTTGTGTGCTGGTGTGTTTGTTCATTTTGGTGTTGTTATTGTTGCTGCTGTGGCTGCCGTGCGGGCTTCACGGCTGTTGGCCAAACGGACATACGGCCGGTCGGCCAGTTGGGCAGTTGGCCAGTCGGCGGGCCCCGGGTGCTTTTGCTTGCCGAAAATTGAGAGCAATCAATGAATAAATTAAAGTCGCTTTATTGTAAAATCGCAAAAACAGTAGATCGCCAAATAAATATCGAAATTGTAAATGGAAATCAGCTTTGAATTTTTCTCCGCACACAAAATGAAAGCCTCCCCCATCCCAAATAGCATTTTGCATTTCGTATAAGAAGCTTACTTTTTATTTGCCCCCCGAAGTATCCATTCATGATACACTAAAACTTAAAGTCGATCAAACCTAATATTAATGAAAAAAATAGCAACAAACTGACTAAAGACCGAGGAAAAAGGGATAACCAGATTTTACCCTTTTATAGGCATTGATTCGGGTTTTCAAATCAAAACAGGATGGACTCTAAGTCGGTTGAACTTAACTGCTCAAATAGCCAGAAGATTTTTTGTTCCCAGACCTAGAAAAGCTCGTGGGGTAAGCAGACTTGTACCCTATTTACCCGTAAGCAGCTGAAAGAGCTCTGAATCTTGGAGTAACCAGATTTTACCCTTTTCGAAAGGTGGAGACTTTTCATTTCGGTTATGAATTCAAAACATGAAGCACTGTAACTAAAAGATAGTCAAACTTAATCGCAAAAGTAGCCAGCAGATTTGTCAATTTCAGACCGAGGAAATGGGGTAACCAGATTTGTACCCTTTCCAAATCTGCAGGGGCTGAATTTATAAAGCTTCAAACGGTCAAAGTGTTTCCACTTATTCGAGTTATCAAATCCAAACAAATTGCACTAAAACACAAGCTGGCTGAATTTTCGTTCTAAGAGCGAGAAAAGTTCATGGGGTAGCAAAATTTCTACCCTTTTTAAATTGGAATTGTTTTGAAATCTTTAAAAGGACATGAAGTTGTCAATTCCTCTTTGTGTTGGTCCTTTCATTATCCACTTTCAATCACTCTTTGGCACCTTCTTTGTTCTCTTTGTTGCTGCTGTTTAGCCCCAGCCCACGTGATTTTCTGCCATTTTGCACTAAAAGTTATTTATATTTATGATCGGAAGTTTCGTTGACTTCAATTAGAACAAACGCAGGCAACTTGAAAAGCCCCCACCCCTGGACTCGTCCTGCTTTTCTCCACAATCATTAGACGACAGCAACAACAGGCGCTGCCGTTTGCCGCATTAAAACTCCAGGTGAGCCAACTCAGGACTCGACTAGACCGGCCCTTCCCTCCCGCTGGGTGGGGAGGGGGTCATTTAGCGTGGCTTGGCCGTTTGCCGGTTTGTTTGTTTGTTTTGCCTGTGCGGGCGGCGGGGGCGTTGGCCGATGGCGTCAACTTGGTCCTGGTCAAAGGCTTTTATTAGTTTTTCGTTTATTCGCCGGCTGCTTTAACTTTTCCGGTGTGTGGCAGTGGCAGCGGCAGCGGCAGCGCCGTCGCCGGCTGATGGGGCGCCACAGTGCGTGTAATTTCTTTATATTTGTGGCTTTTATTACAGTCACAGGTTGGCCGCTGCCCCTTCATCGCACCGATTTCGGCTCGAGCCGTCGTCGAGTGCCACTCTGTTTGTTGGTTTTGTTAATTTTTATTTATGTCGGCAAATGGTGGCTGGGCCGGGGCTGCACTGCAGCCGGGCCACGCATTTTTATTAATTTTATTTCGGCGTGATTATTGTGATTAGTTTTCGCCCCGCCCTACCGCCGTTGGGGGCTTGCGGATCAACGCCTTCAGCCCCCGGCGAACGGATGGTTGGGTGGGCCGAGTAATTTTCATAAATTTCGCCTGGCAATTGGCTGCGGAAGTTCAGTTGTAATTTTATGCCACCTTCGGCGCCCCCTCGGGCCGGCAGGCGGGCAACCTTTGCGGCGTGGCACGTTTTGTTTTGAGGAAATTGCGGTCATAAAGCAGCCCAGCTGACAGTTCGGCAGGCCCAGCCGCTCGCATAATTAACAAAATTTACTTTTAAAAATGGGGGTAGGCAAATTAATAAGTTGACATAATGACAACTTTCCCCAGCTCCTCATCATCAGTCAAAAAATTCGGTATTATTTCTGTTCCCGTTTCCAAGAATCTGGCGACCCTTTAAATGGGGAAATGAATTTCTATCGCACAGGCTTCTGTTATTCTATTTGCAAGCTGGGATCAGAAAGAAGAATTGAAATCGAACCGAATTCTTGAATCTGATTGAAGATGCAAAATATAAGAATTTAAATGACCACAGCAAAATTCTGGTTATTATTTCTTATACAACCTTTTAAACCGAATTAAGTTTCTTTTTCAAAGCGCCTCAAAAATAAACAACAAAGAGGGAACTGTTGGGATTATGGAATTCTTGAAATTATTAGCGACAGGCAAAACTCGAGGCGGACACTCATTTTGGGTTCCTAATCGAAGTAAGATCACCTTTCAGAGCTTTGACTGGGACTGGGGCAGGTGGTGGTGAAACAATATTAAGTATTCGTGAAAAAATAAAAAAAAATACACACAGAAAGCTGAGCAGCGGTCACGGAAAGTTTAAAGAACAAAGAGCACAACGGGAAGTTGAGCAAAACTGGTAAAAATCTTATAACTACCAAAATTTATAAAGGGAAATATAAAATACAATCAAACTTCTGATCCCGTAGATTATTGAAAAGGCAAATGAACTTAATCTTTTGTTTTAATTAGTAATAAATAATGATAATTTAATAAAGAGAATCCCGAAAAAGACCACCACTAAAAACCACAAAATTTATATATAATTTAATTTATTCTCATTGAGTTCGCAGAAGAAAAAATTTGAAATAATTCGGAGCAATTTCGTGATTGGAGTGATTTTGTTAGAGATTACGGAATTACAAACTTGTATCAATTTTCTGCCAGAAATTCTTTTTCTCTCATAAATTTGCTAAACGTTTCTATGTTTTCTTAAAAGAACAATGAAATCGAAGTGAAATTTTAGTTGACTTTATAAGAAATTTTACTATCCAAAATAACCCGTAAGTCTTTTTATAACATTTTGAGAAAATATTAAGAATTGTATACCAAAAAGCTGATGCGCCTTCAAGAGGTAATCAGTTGATCTTTGGCTCTTATTCCTTCTCTTACTTCCACAAAGCTAATTCCTTTTTCTTGATTACGAAGTCTTAGGCATTCCTGCTCTCTATTATTTTAATATAAGCCTGCCTTCTTAGATTGAAACATCCCCAAAAATGCTTGGGGCTGGCATATTATCTTCCCAAAACTTCAATTCGGGCACTGAATTCGTAAACTTTAAGCCGCTTCTTAAAAAAAGGGTAAATACTGAGAAAACTGAAGTATACCAAGACAAATCGACGAAGCCATGTCCGCCCGTCTATTCAAATAAAATCCTGGACCTTGAAGACTATTGAACTCAATTTGGCCCCAAGATTCCCAATACTGCTCCTCAGATTAGGTTCATTTGAAGATCGCAGCTTGGCAGGCGGAGGGAAGCCAACCAACAAATGAAAAGAGCAAATTTCAAATCTTCGAAGGAACTCAGGAACTCTGCGTTCTTTCAGCGAGCAGCTCAGGATTATTTTATCGGATTCGTGATAAAATTTGAAGTACTGAAAACTGTCCTTCGGAGTTATTTTTGATCCTCTTTTGAGAACTAAGAGGAATCTTAAGTCCAAAGCAAGCTATAATCGATCTCAACTTCAATCCTGAATTTGGTGGCTCAGGGTTGACTGGGCGGGAGGAACCAAATTCTGAAGGACCGGTCACAGTTTTCCTGCCTTTATTATAAATGATTTCGGCCATTTGCTTGTCCACAGAAAATCAAATTTGCTAGGGGAGAGCCGATTGGCAGCGGCCGTTCAACAAGTTGGCCCGCCTGCCGGGCAACTAGGACAAATGCCGTGTTGTCCTGTCCGTCGGCCGACGGTCCGACTACGCATGTGTGTGTGTTGCTTAAAGTGCATTAAACTTCCGCTGAACTAACTTAGAAAGTAGGCACGTGTGTGTGTGTGAGCGATGAGGCCTATTTTCAAAAGTAAATCGCCTCAATTTCCACCTTTCAACATGTCTGTGCCTGTTGCCAACTCTCTGTCAATGTGTGTGCGTGGTGTGTGTGAGTGTGCGTGCGTGCTGAGTAGGCTCTTGAGCCGCACAACACTTCCGGTTGCCACTTGTAAGCGAAAAGCCTTTCAGCCTGTGAGGGTTTTTCTTTTCTCTCTTCTTCTTTTTCATTTAGTGGCAGGGCACGAAACTTGCCACTCACCCACGCCCACGCCCACAACCCGTTGCACATCATTTCCTCATTTTCCACATATGTGTCTTTCTGTGCGGGTGTGCAAGTGTGCAACTATGCAAGTGCAGTTGTGACGGACCAACATGTTTTCTGTCTTCCGTTCTCCGGTTTCGTGCTCATGGCCGGGCCCCCCCCAGAGACAGCCCCCGCCCACCAGCCACGTGGCAGCGGTGCTGGCTTTTCTAATGGCGCACATAAGTACACAAAGCCCGGGTGAACAAAACTTTGGTTGTGTGTGTGGGCGGGGGGAAGTCATTGCATTTTATGCAGCGCCTAACAAAGTTCAATTCCGGTTGCCGTCCGTCGTCGTCGGTCGGCTTAATTGCGGCTCGAAAAACAAAACTCGATAAATTCAAGTGTCTCGTTGAGGCCGAGTCGAGACAATCTGAGGCCCGCAGCATCCCATCCATTACCGCATTTGTTTGCATTTGCCGGGCCCCGAAACCCAGTGACCCACATCGGCCGGATGGCCGATTAGGCGTCAAATAAGTTGTCAAATTTTTAGCTACACTTAAAAAATACCCATAAATGAAGCAAGAAGACTGAGAGTCGTCGTCATGCCTGAGTGACTGAGTGAATGAATCAGGAGCATAAAGAAATGCGGTTTGCTTGACGCATGCGAATCAAGTTTTATATTTGGTTTATGGTTGCAGTGATTTATCAAATTGCAAAATTAGAATCTACAAAAAAAAAAAAAAAAAAAAAATATTGCAATAACACAATAAATTAGGGAAAGCAGAAATACCGACTTAGCCGCCCCCATAGGCCATCTGCAGAAAGGTATCCTTGAGGATACTATAGACCTTCTTAATGTTTTCCGTGTCTAAGAACAAAACAAAGAAATCAAAGATCATAGAAAATCCAAAGCTCAATTGAATTTTACCTGTGGCCTGAGTGAATTGCGAATAAACCTTGATCGTAGACTCTGCGGGTATCGAGTCGATGAAAAGCTTCACAATAAACTGCGCAGCCTCCTTCGCATTTTGTTTCGAGCCTAAGCAAGTCAATGATCTTGAGAAGGAACGCAGACAAACACAAAACTCACCGTTGTACTCCGGAAAATAGTCGGCTAAATGCGAGTTCATAATCTTTTCATTGAATAAATCCTCTTTGTTGAGGAACAAAACCACTGAAGTGTTCAAGGACCAGGTCTCTTGCAGAATAATCTTGAAACAGGCTATGGCCTCCCTCAAACGATTCTAGACAAAGAAAACCACAAACTTAACGTCATGCAATTTTGGGCCAAAGAAAACCCCCCCAGCCTACCACATCAGCATGATCTGGCGATTTCTGGTCATAGGCCGAGACATCGGCTATGAAAATGATAACACGGACTTCGTGTAGATACCTTAGCCAGACGTGTTTCTCCTCCGGCTGACCGCCCACATCGATGAACCTGCCGATCAAGGAGTTATAAGAGGAGTCGAATGAAAAAGAGTTCGCCTACTTCAGCAACTTCTTTTTGACAGTCACTTGGCACTCTTTCGCGCCGGAGGTGGCTTCGCGGGACCGCAAAATGTCCTGCTCGCAGGGTAGATAGTTTGGCTGGACCAACTCATCGATCTGTGTCAAGAAACTGCAAAATAAACCCCACTCAACGGTCTGTCTCTTTGGTGGGGGCGCTGGGAACTCACTACTCGGCCGAGTCGGGCAGGTGGAATTTCCTGCGCTGTTGGTAACACTCCTGGATGCCAGGGTCCTGCCACAGGGCCTTGATGTAGCTCACATGGGGCTCGGCGAGCGCGGGAATCAGGGAATAAGGCGTTTCCATAATGCATTTGGCCAGATCCTGACGGTCACGGCAATTTAAAGAGAGTCAAGGAATACTTCGCCAGGCTCACCTTGTTGGCTGAGATTTTATAAGGAATTTCTAGGGTCTCCATGGCTCTGATCAGGCACTGCATGGCCATGTAGACATTCTGATGGATGAGACGGATGAACGATCGTCTGTCTTCTTTGGAAAAGCCCACGCCATGGATGATCCGCATTTGCTTGAGGAACGTAGACTTGCCCGACTCTCCATTGCCTGGACACATCGATTGGAATTCACTTAATCAATTCTTTTGGGAATTTCGTTGTTCTTTTTATATTTACCCAGCAGCAAAAGTCTTATTTCGCGCTTGGCGTTTTTCTGGTGCTGCTTGGACTTTGCTTGCATGTCTTGTTTGGTGCGCCAGGCCTTGTACTCGTCTGGCGCCAAGAACTGCGCATACAAAAGGTCCTGTAAACCGCAGCAGCAGCCCATTTTCAAGAAACTTTGTTGCACTTAAAAAAAAAAAATAAACGCACACCGGTCAGCGAAATGCGGAACACTGACAGCGACCTGAGCAGCTTTCACAAATTTATATCCCCCGACGAGCCGCCGTTTTGGAAAGCTCTTTTAAAAGCTGAGGGAATCATGGCGGTGCGGTAAAAACGACGTGAAATTTGATTTATTAATATTTTAGTATATATAGTTTTCGTATAACAAAAAAACCTAAATGAGTCCTATTCAAATTTCCTATGAAAAACGCCCAACTAAGCGAGCTTTTCATGAAAAACTCAAGTCGACTTCCCTTGTCTTCTTTTTGGAATTTCCTACTCACTCATTGCGGGGATAATCACTCAGCCCCCATAAAGTCGCGAGCTTCGCGGCTATGGGGGCTGCCCTCGGCTGACTAACCAAAACCCAACCAACTCAGCTGGATTGCGTGTGTGATCTGCAAGATTCGATGCGGATTAACCGCAACTGAGCGAGGGAGCGCTTCTTTGTTTGCCCTGCCGCCGATCGAGAGCGACAAACGGGTGGGAAAAAGGGCAAAGTTCCCACAAAAGGTCAACGAATGAGAGGAAAAAATTCAGGTACAGACACAATTTGGCTGTCTGATCGGCGATCTGTTCAACTAAAGAGGAGCAATCTAAAAGTATAAAGAGGAGGAGAGGAGAGACAGGCAGTCCCTGTTGGCGTTGAAATCAATCAATTATTTAAATATACTTTAGAATACTTTAAACAGTTTCTTCGGCGTCTCAAAAAGGCAGAGAAAGGCCGCAAAAATGGGACCCAAAGCACGAGAGTTTGGATAGACAGCTCGGAGTTCTAGCCGAAGAACTCTGCAGCCAATTTGATTCAAGTTCTGGGCAACAGGAGAAGTCAACTCTTTAAATAAATATCTCTAGATTTCGTACAAGCTTTGACTAAATTATGATGTGTAAAATAATAATAAAATCCTCAGATAAGTTAAAGAAAGGCAATCAATTCTATAAGCTCAAATAGATGAGAATACCCAAAGCGCCCTTAAAGTCTTGAAGACTCAGTTACAAAAAAGAGAAGCCAGCGAAAAAGAGACGATTACTTTGTGGAGACATTCTGACATTCAATTAAAGAACTAATACCTCCACGAAGGGCCTAATTATAAGTTTAAATAGAGTTCCATATTTTCCTTTAACTCCCTTGAACCCAAGCAGAAGAATTGCTCTGCCGGTTAAATGTTTATTTTTGGGGATTTCTTGAGAGAGAGATGTCGCCAGTTTTATAAAGATTTTCACCTCCGAAGCCGACTGGTTTTTGATTTACAGGCTAAAAAAAAACTAAGAACACTTTTGGGGGCCAACCAAATTCGCATTTACAAGCGGCCAAATTGGGCACTTGAGCTTCGGTTTGGCCCGGTGAACCCTTCACTGCCATTTGCAGGATCAACTATTTTCTGGTAATGAGGTTCGACCTCATTTGGCTGGCAGTTGAAAGGATGGCGGAGGCTTTATTGTTCATCAAGAGCCGCCATCAGGGGCTGGCAGATTTGGCCGTTATCGATGGCCAAGGATTTCGTGACGCGGCCCAGAGCCTTTTGCATTTTGTCGCCCTTTTGTTTGTTTATTTTTCTATTATTTTGTTTTCCTTTTCCTTTGCTGCCCGCCTAAGCCGTCTTTGTTGGCAACTTGAGCGTTTTTATGGTCAATTTGATGAACGACCCACCCGACCGTCCCTGCCGCTGCCTTGCCTTCAATGGGTTAAGGACCAGGCCGGGCAGCTGGGCAGTCGTGCAGTTGGCCAGTTGGGCAGCTGCGTGCGTGTGGCGTGCGTGTGCATTAGCATGTCGATAAGCGGTGACCACTTGTCTTGCTGGCATTTTGGCTAATTTATTCCTTTGTATCGCTCATAAATTAACGAAAATTGGCAGCTGGGCCGACAGCAACCGCCCGGCCCAACCGCCAGGACATTGAATTCGGGCTTTGAATTTAATTGGATTTAAATTTAATTTCAACTCTCCGCCGAACTATTCAGATCGGTGGGGATGGGTTGTGGGATCTTTGGCGACGCGATCTGGGCTGAGGCTGCTCGCTTTTCCTAATAAAAACATAAGGACTCGCCATAATCATTATCCTGGCCGTGGGCGGGCCGGGACGGGGCGTGGCACTTAATGTGCGACTAATGGGTCAAATAAATTTCAACTAAGGAATTTTTATATGTTTGCCAGCGGCCCATAAAACCGGAAATGCTTTTCTCTCGCCTTCCTCGCCAAAATGGCTGCCAATGTCGTTCCTTCTGTGTGTGCGTGTGTGTGTCTGTGTGTGTGTGTGTGCGGTGGGTTAATTGAGAGCAACGGGCGTCTGACGATGTCCTCGGCCAGTTTCCCCCCAGTCGGCCCAGTTAACAGTTGCCGCCGGTCGGGTCGAGTTTATGATGCTCTTCGCTCGTTTTTGAATGTCTTGCCACGCCCACTTATTTGTTTATTAGCGCCCATTTCTATGTCAACTAGCGCGGCTCGTCTTGTCCATAAAAAACGCGACGGCGTCATCCACGACGATGTCGTCCAAAGGGAAAAAAATCGCTAACTGCCCTCCCCCTCGCCCAGCCCTGGTGGCATCCTTTAGGTTTTTAGTTCGCTGGAATTTTCATTTGACTTTATTTGCCTTTCGCTTTGACAATAAAAACGAAACGTGAGACTCAAAAGGACCCCGAGGGTGGCAGCGCAGAGTGGGTCACCCTGTGGGCGCCACGCCGCCCCCTTCGTGGAGGTGGGCGGGGCTTTTCGTTAATTACACTCACCAGGGCCGGCTGACTACTTTCGCTTTGAAGTGCCGCCGTAAAAATTGAATTGTGGCTTACGTGACTCTATGCACACTCCCCCTACCACACACACACACACACCTTTCACCCGGGCACCCTAACGAAAAACCAAGAGAAGGAAATTGAGGGTTTCCTTACCCTCCTAAAAAAAAACAGGAATTTGGGTTCACAGAATCTCCCACGAGGATTCAAAGAATCTCAATCTAAACAAATCTAAGCGATCGGGTTTTTCTTTTATCCGATTCGAAAACCGTTTAAGGATTTTAAATACTTATAATATTAATTTGTTTAAAGGATTTTTAGTCTGCCAAACGAGCGATAAATAAAAGAAAATCACATTGACAGCTCGAATAAATATAAGAAATTCAATTAAAAAAGGTTCAGAATCAAAAAGTCGCAGCTGAAGATCCAAATCCGAGATCTTTTTGCCTATTGAAATCTTACAAAAAAATGCACCATAAAAATAAAACATTTCCTCTTATTTAATTTTTATAAGTCGACAAGAAATTCAAATTCTTCGATTTTAATATATTTCTTGGGGCATTTGATTGGCATTTTGTTCGGTAATCCATTTTCCACTCATGACAGAAGCAAATTGGCTTAAAAAATGATTTTTTATAGTGATAATTCGAAAAGACATCACGCATATTTCGGAAGCCAACAAAGTTTACCCCTTTTTAAACTGAAATATATTTAACAAGATGTTTAGAAGGCAAAAGAGTAGGAATTTGACTTAAAAGAAGCCCACGGTAATAAAATATAAAATCAAAAATCAAATGCCTTCAATAAAATATTCAGACATATAAAAACGCGGGAAATATTTAAAGTTCTTTATCTCGAAAAGACGTCTTATTTGTTAAATAAAATTCACTTACCAATTTTCTTCCATTTATCTGCAAAAGAAAAAATAAATATATTATTTTGGGTTGCAGTTTTTGCTCTAAAAAATACAATAGAATGTGCGAAACACCCTTCTCCCCAAGGACATAAAGGTGGTTTCTCTAGAGAACCAATTTGGCCTCTAACCTCACAAAATAGGCTGGCGGCCCCTGACGACCACGGCAAACTACTCAAGACATCAAGATATCTGAACAGCCAATGGTAAGGGTAAATAATAACAAATACTAAGAAAAAAGTCAGTCAACAACCTTTTATAAGAAGCTTATAATCAGTTGTAAAAAAACTAGAATGGCTAGAACGGCTGTTATATCCAAATTTGCACAACATAACCAAGATTAGTTTATTTCGACCTCTAGTTTTTTATCTTTTAAGGCACTCCAGAAATATACGTTGGATGCAACAAGAAATACGTCAGACATCCAGATAGATTCATAAATTTAGGATTCCAGAAGGCAGCCCCGACACAGGTCCCCACACGGAGCAAAAATCTCATTGATACATTCATTAGCCCATATTTCAGGACATCAGTGGCCTCAGCAATTCAAGAGCTTTCACAATCCAGAGAAAAACTTGCAAAATAAAAGCCTTAGACACAAATTAACTTGAGCACTCCAGAAATGAAATTGCATAGAGCACGGCAACTCCGAGGAAACGAAATAGAAGCTTTAATTTTGTCTAAGCCTGCATAAAGCCTATAACGTCATTAGCTTCCTTAACTTTTGTTTTCACGACATTTCTGAAGGAACAAAATAGAAACTCAGAGCAATTAGCAATTGACTTTCCCGAAAGCTTGACTTCAATAATCTCTTTAGTCAAACGTTTCTAGCTTTCCTAACAAAGGAGTTCTTAAATAAACGATTTCGATATCCCAAATTGTGTGGCCGAATTGCCAGGATATCTGCATGAGTGGCGAAAAAACACATTCAAATGCACAAAATGAGTTGAATGAGTCAAACTGTTGTGAGTGAGTGGGTGAGCCTTAATTTGGCCTTAATTTCTATTGACACCCATCACCCTCACCCGCTTTAAGCTCCGCAAATAAGCAATCGTATTGAATTTTTTTGCCTTCACTGGCCAGCAAAATTTGATCAAGCGGCCGCACAATTTCCATATTTGTTTACCTTTTTTTGCCTTTAATTGCTTTATTTTCGCTGGGCTTTTTCCCGTACTTAGTGTCGGGATTTTGGGGCCACAAAAAAAAGCGAAAAGTCAAAAGTCCTGGCCGCCGCGAAATGCAAATGTGCCGGCCACCCAGCAACCGTTGCACAAACGAAACTTTGCATGGCTAATGTGGCCAGGCCGACTGTTGTGCGCGGCCCGATAAGCGGCTCGAAATGGCGCGACGACGGCTATCGTCTTTCAATTAATTTAATTAAATTGGAATTGTCTTATCGGCGGCGGGCCAGCCGACGACGAGGCCGCCATTAATTCCGCTCGAGGAGCTCGAAGTTTTGGCCGGCGATCCGTGGATCGTTGGGGCGGGAAATTAGAAAGATCCTGGGCCCGGGCGAGGGCCCTGGTTTGGGCCATTAATCATATGGCCTGGTCGTTTTGTTTGGCGCGTTTTAAGCTTAATGGAGGCAAACGAATCACAAGCAGTTGGCCAGGTTGCCACGACCAAGGCGGGCTGAGGGGGGCAACGCTGGTTGCTGGCCAAGTGAATTAACTTCTTTGCAGACATTAAAGTGTCGTGTTTGTTTCCCTTTGATTTTGTTGCTGTTGCTGCGGTTACCACACACACACACACACACACTAAAACACACACAGTGAAGCGTGCATTAGAGTGCCCGAGGCTGATCCTCTCTGGACGCCCCTCAGCCAAATGCAGCGCGCTGTTGGCCCAGCTCATTTGGACGGACGCCAAAAAGGGAAAATCCAGAAACTCTCACGTAAAGCTCTTGCCCTCCTTCTCGCCAGCACACACCTATTCGCTTATTCAGTCGCCACACACACACACACACACACACACACACAACATGGGCACACACGTGGAAACTCACGTTTAAAAATTTCCTAAAGTGCGACCGTCCGACGAGCGGCGACCAAATGAACCTTTTTTAATTCGTGGCCATGCACTTTTGTCCCCTATTACCTGTCGCCCCGCCCCGCCGACTGGCAGGATGGGCGGCGGGTGTGTGTCCTTTGCGCCGCGTTGTGTGAAATGAATTTTCGCAGCTTTCGCTGGCACGCAAAAGAAAGTTGCAAGGATTCGTTTTGTTTTTGTTGCTGTGACCGTGTTGCATGCTCTCCTGCCTCTTCTACATATTTGCTCTGCCTTTGTTGTTGTTGTCATTTAGGAGCAAACAGTCCTCTGTCTGGTGGCCAGCCCGCCCGTCCCTGTGTGTGTTTGGGGCCGGGCGTGAATGTGTTAATGCGCTGAGCACCCGTCGCCGGGCATTGAAGCCAGCGCTTTTGTCAGGGTCTTTGTGCTTATTTACCTCATTCCGTGTCATGGCAGTGTCTCTCTTTCTGGCCATCTACTTAGTCCTGGCTCGTCCTGCCACGTCGCTTAGTGTAAGCAAGGCAAACCAACAGCGACACGGAGTTGCCAACGGGCGGCGTCTCCGGTGGGTGTGTGTAAAAATCTGCTTACGCCTTCGGTGTCCCTTTGGGCATCCTGGGTCCCTTGGCTATTTTGTTGGCTGGCCGGGCGAGTCCAACGATTGCGGCTTAGGTCAAATGCATTTGACTGTAGCAAATTGCAGTGCCGCACAGCAGCCTGTCGGGCGTGGGCTGGAAAACCTGCCAACGCCGCATTTAGCAATTTTAATGTCCACCAACAAAACTTAATGGAATTGTCCTCGGTCGATCCTTCTGTAGTCAAAGGAAGAATCAGGAGTCGAACAAGATCCCAGCGAATTTTATGTTTGAGTAAACTTTGCAATTTTCCAACGAACTTGCAATTGGAAATGCCAACGCATTTACCCCGCGGTTGCGTTTTCGACCAGCTCCGAAAAATGTTGATCGTTATCGGAAAAAGAGTCCGCAATGGCTCACAAATTGATATCAAAAATACTAACAATTTCGAATAAATAAAAAAGTTATCGACCTCCAAAACAACGAAGGTTGAATTTGATGCAACTCTGCGGATCAGCTGTTGCCGCCGATCATTTTGGTTACCAAAATTTGGTACCCGCTGCGGCAGAAATCAGCTGCTCGAGTCGTCAAAATTTGTATAAAAGCAGCGGACGAAAATCCGCGAAGTTCATATTCCAGTTTGCCTTCCAGGCGAGCGGAACATCCTCCATTTTTTTTTTTTTTTTGTTTTTTTTTTTTTCCTGGGAGAATTTCACACCATTCGGTTTGGGTCGAATTCCGTCCTCTACTTTTTTGGCACCGTGTCTTTTTTTTTT
>JBAMCP010000833.1:0-34697 GCA_037075105.1 Lissocephala sabroskyi
CATATCTATTTCAATTAATATTTTATTGATTTGGTAATTTTACGCTTATTTTCTGTCTTGCATGAAGCCATTAATTTTATAACGCTGCATTTAATAGAGTTGCCACACTGCTGCAGCTAAAAATGAATTTAAATTGAAATATTCCCGCTCCCAAACTTCTCTTGAGTTTTAATTACAAAAAATAATTATTAAAAAGAGACAGAAAACAAGTGCCACTGTCCACTGTTGACTTAAAATTTTACGCTTTGCTCTCTGGTGGTCGACTTAAGTGTCCATATGGGGCTGGCAGCCCGATAGTCGCCGCAGTCGCCTTGAGCGATTATTATTTTCGTTAACCACGTATTGTTTTTTAAAGGACGATTTTAAGCTAAGGCGTGGCAGTAAGACCGTAAAATATAGTTTTCCACTGCCACAAAAGTGGATAAATAATGAGCTGCCCTTGGATTTTTATTTAAACCAATTAAGCAAATTGAGAATCCGCTGAGTTGAATGCTTTGCTCTTCAGTAATTCGTAACCGCCAGGTGGCGGCAGTGATGCTGGTAAATCGTTAAAAAAATCGCCAAGTCCCCGAAGGAATATTCCTTGTGGTTTGTTTTTAGATATTCCTCGATACTGGCGCTGGTGGCTTTCCAACCAACGTGTTTTTCTTCTTTTCAACCACCATTGAAGCTCATATTAACCCGATTCCCTCCAACCAATCGAGAACCTTTTGCGGCTGGCGGAGTACCGCGAGGTCCTGGATTCCGAAAGTAAAAAGGCTTTTTTTGGGATTTTCGTAAATGCTGTTTTATTACATTTGATTGCTGAAAGAAATAGATATAGATAGATTAAAGGACTGCACAGAGAAATTGGCGTATGTAGATAAACATTAAGGCGATAAGTCGGATCACATCGGGATTCAAATCATTTAAGGATCAATCAATTCCGTTGGGCTGCGCAATTTGTAACCAAACTCTGCTTGCGGCAGGCCATCAACTCCCGATCGAACCATTGTCCCACAGGACAGCGCTGGTGCCTGGCGCGGTTTCCTAGGCAGACATAGAATCGGCGGCAATGTCTGGGATCTGTGAAGAATGTTCCGTCGCTGGTGCCACGGCAGTCGGCCAGGGATCGCAGAATTTCGGCTTGCTTAACGGGCGCAATCGGCTCAATCGGGTTAATCGGGTCAATTAAGTTTTCTGCTTTTGTGCAGGGTGGGGGGCTGCATGTTGTTGTGCAGGGTGGTGGGGGTGGGGGGCTGCATGTTGTTGTGCAGGGAGGTGGGGGTGGAGGGCTGCATGTTGTTGTGCAGGGTGGTGGAGGTGGAGGGCTGCACGTTGTTGTTGTGCAGGGTGGTGGGGGTGGAGGGCTGCATGTTGTTGTTGTGCAGGTTCGAGTTGTTGTTGTCGTTGTAGTTGTTGTTGTCGTGGTAGTGGTTGTTGTCGTGGTAGTGGTTGTTGTCGTCGTCGTGGTGGTTGTTGTAGTTGTCGTCGTAGTCGTACAGGGAGGTGTAGTGGTTGTGGTTGTGGTCGTGGTTGTTGTAGTTGTCGTCGTGGTGGTTGTTGTAGTTGTCGTCGTAGTCGTACAGGGAGGCGTAGTTGTTGTGGTCGTGGTCGTGGTTGTTGTGGTTGTCGTCGTAGTGGTTGTAGTCGTTGTGGTTGTTGTCGTCGTAGTCGTACATGGCGGCGTAGTTGTTGTGGTTGTCGTTGTAGTCGTACAGGGAGGTGTAGTTGTTGTGGTTGTTGTTACGCACGGAGGAGTTGTTGTCTCGCAATCCTTGTCCTTCCCATGGCCCCTGCCATGATCCTCGTCATGGATCTCCGGCTCGAAATCCCCACCACGATGGCCATTCTCGCAGCTCACCAAGGCCGGCAAATTGCAGGTCTGCGTTTTGGGATCGAAGTAAAGCCCACGGGCACAGTGGCTCTTCACGGCGCGTCCTCGAACACACAAATAGAAGTTGGAACAGCTCGAGGGATCAGGAAACGACAGCCAGTTGTTGTGCTCCGAGCAAGTGGGCTCCTCAGCCCTCACAGAACTGCCCAGAATTTGCAATGCCACGACAAACGTGAGCAGCAGCAGGTTATCTGAAACTCAACACACATAAGCCAGGACCCCTAACAGGACATCAACGGAACTTACAAACTCTCATTGTGGCGGTTAATTTGGTCTTCCTTCTACCTTGAGGAGAATAAACTTTTCCACTGTTCGAATTCCGTGGCATCCATCGGCCTTTTATAGGAGCCCCGGCAGGGCTTCCTTATCGGCCCCCATTACCAAAATGACTTCAAGTGCTCCCCATGCGATACATCGAGTCTAACAAGGTGTTTGCATATTGTAAAGTTTGCCCGCGAGCCGCTCATTAGCAAATTGCCAGGCTATTACGGGAATCGGGCAGGGTTCACATGGGGAACAGAATCAAATCTTTGTTTTAGTTGGGCACACACAAAAAACACAATTTCATTTACATTCAACATCCTTACACACACACGCACACACACGCACACAAACACAATGTCCTGCAGCGAAAGTTCCAACTCCCCCGGCGCCCTGGCCAACCGCACGGTCAACAGGCGCTACTGCCTGATCCAGCGCATAGCCAAGGGCGGCTTCGGGGTCCTGTACCGCGCCGTGGACCTGCCCACCGGCCAGGAGGTGGCCGTCAAGCTGGAGCGCAAGGCCGACAGTGTCCTGCAGCTGCGCCGGGAGGCCCAAATCTACAGGCGCTTGAGCAACGGCCTCGGCTTCCCCAGGACCCACTACTACGGCAGCGAGGGCCGGTTCAATATCCTGGTGGTGGATCTGCTGGGCCCCAGCCTGAGCAGCCTGCTGGAGCTGTGCGGGCATCGCTTCAGCCTGAAGACCACGCTGATGCTGGCCGACCAGATCCTGCGGCGCGTCGAGTACATTCACTCGCAGAAGATCCTGCACCGGGACATCAAGCCGCAGAACTTCGTGATGGGCCTGGGGCGCTACAGGCGGCGAGTCCATATGATAGACTTTGGCCTGGCCAAGAAGCACAGCAGCGGGCAGGCAGCCAGCCAGCAGCCCAGCCGAAGCTTCTGCGGCTCAGCCCCCTTCGCCTCCATGCGGGCGCATTTCACCGAGCAAGGATGCCGCGATGACCTCGAGTCCGTGGGCTTCATGCTCATCTACTTTCTCAAGGGCAGTCTGCCCTGGCTGAACACCTGGGGCCGCAGCCGCCGGCAGCAGCTCGAGCGGGTGGCCGAGACCAAGACCTCCACCAGCCTGGAGGCCTTGTGCTCGGGCCTGCCGCTCGAGTTCCTGATGTACCTGAGGTACTGCCGGAACCTGAGGTTCGGGGAGCGGCCGGATTATACTTACCTGAGGCAGCTGTTCCGGGTGCTGTATAGGGACCGGAAGTTCCCGGATGATCGGCTGTTCGATTGGACTGAGGCGAGCGAGGAGGAGAAGGGAGAGGCCCAGGTTGCGGTTAGTGAGTCCTTGGAATCGATGGAGTCAAGCGAGAGTGCAACAATCGCTCAGAAACAGACCAAGGGAGCGTTCAGGGGTCGGAAGTACTTGAAGTTGATTAAGATATTTTAGGCTTCTTTGGTCTTTTGCTGTTTACACGGTCTTGTATGATGTTAAACTTTGGAACGTACTCTGGGATAAGCTTAAATAAAAGAGGTATTCGAAAATCCCAATCCATTCAGATCTTTGTTTCCAACACCCTGCGAATCCTGAGAAATATTTCCAAGATTGAAGATTCGGCATTCGAAGTTTCGAGGCTAGAAAAATGGCCTTAAATTCCTCTTTCTGGAGCTTTGAATCATTAAAGATTAAAGAGTAAAGTAAAACGAGATATAATATCAAATTCCCAAGGGATTCCTTAAGTTCCTTGAAGGTTTGTTTGCTGTTCAAAGAGATAAACTCAAAAGTCGTTCTCAAACAATTGGCTGGGCAGGAATCAGTGGATTTGGTTAGTTTAAAGTTCCAAGATTTGATATATTTAGAAAGTAATTGAATCTAAGAATAATGTAGGCTATTTCCAGACTTGGATTTGCTGCCAAGTCTCAGTGTATCCTTGAAGAGCCGTGAGTCCCAGCAACCTAAAAATATTGAAGCTTTTGAAGATTTGGCATTCAAAGTTTTGAGGCTGAGAAAGTGGCCCTGAATTCCTCCGAATGGAGCGTTAAATCATCAAAGATTGAAAATGTAATTTAGAACGAGATATAATATCAAATTACCAAGAGATTCCTTAGGTTCCTTTAAGGCTTATTTAATGCTCAAAGAGATCATCTTAAAAGCCGTTCTAAAAAGATTTTATGGGCAGGAGAATTTCTGGATTTATTTGGATTTGGCATTCGAAGTTCTGAGGCTGGGAAAGTGGCCCTGAATTCCTTAGAATGGAACTTCGAGTTATCCAAGATTATCTCAAATTCCCAAGAGCTTCCTTAAGTTCCTTTAAGGCTTATTTAATGGTCAAAGAGATCATCGTAAAAGCCGTTCTAAAAAGATTTACTGGCCAATAATCAGTGAATTTTAGTAGTTTAAAGTCCTTAAATTAAATCTATTAAAAAAGTAATTAAATTTAAGAATTTCCTTACGTGATTACCAGAGTTCTTTCCAGACTTCTGTGATTTATTTTTAGATTTCTTTCACGGCTTTAATTTCCGAAAACAAGCTTTCAGTTTGGAGCCCCAGGAAAGCTGAACTTGAGGCTGATTCTCGACCTTGGCGCTCAAGAACGCAGCTGTTCCCAGTCAACCTTCGCTGGGGCCGAAAAGTGTTCTCGGTTTGCCACTTAAGATGAATACAAATTTCAAAACCAACAAGCTCGATTCTAATGCTCCGCAAGGCAGCCGGGCGGCCTCGTCGAATGGCCCAAAACCATATGATTTGGCGCTTTGGAATAACCGGCTGCACGGCAGCCCCACTTGCCCCCAAGTACATACCCAACACACACACACACACACACACACTGCCGCTGTGTGTGTTTGGGCAGCGTTGTGTATCTTAAGAGCGAGCAAGTCGAACAGTTGAAGTTGAGCTCTCGCGCAAAGTGGAATTACGAAGCGATAAGCTGAAGAAAGAAATATTAAAAAATATATACATATATTTTTATATAAATAGACTGAAAGTGCATGAAAATAAAATGCCATTTCCCACCAATCCGCCGAAGCAAATGCCCTGCCCACATTGGCGGCACTTCCCAGTGGACGCGAAGGCTCCTCCGCTGAGCTACGGGAACAAAGACTCCGCGATGATTGTGAATAGGCCCCCGGAGCCCGGGTCTTATCATTATTGTTCCCATTGCCGAGCAGCGGGCGGCAATTCGGCCAGCGAGCCCAAATCTTAGGAAGCGAGCAGAGAAACCACAAAAAAAATATCACTCGTCGGGGTTTCTAGTTTTTTAGTTGTGCGCATTTAAAATTGGCAAAAAAAAAGAAACAAAACGACTGAGTCGCTTGGCTTGGTCCAAGTTATTTTTGGCTTCGGGTCTGAGCACTGCACAAATTAAGCAATTCCATGCACTTGTTATATACTAAAAATGCCATAAACACCCATACACACGCAGGTATATGGGTGTGCGTGTGTGTGTCCGTCTGTTCGGTCGGCAGCTCCATCTGTTGGCGGGGGCACTGCGCCCAGTTTTTTTTTAATTAATTCTTTTTGTCGTTGCTTCTTTGTGGAGCAGCGATCTTCAATTGAAGTTTGTGAAACGAAATCTTATATTTTTTTTACTAACAAATAACAATAATCAGGCTAAAAAATAAATAAGTTTTTAATAAAACAATTAACTGGAGTTTATTGAACCGCATCGACTGTTTTATCGCTTTGAATTTGGCGCCCAGCCAAACGCGATAAGTGCTGCTATCGATCTTTCAGGGCTGGCGCGCATTTTATCAATGAATTGAAAATAAAACAAACATATTAAGGAAAGGGCTAAAATTAGGAGAGAGAGAGAGAAATATTTCTTCTATAAAGCTTTTTATTTTATTTTAAAATTTAAATAAATCTCAGGTTGTTCTTTTGAGCTGAATCATTTTCCATATGGCGGTTCAAGTCTTGGCTAAGCTTGAGGCCAGCCGGTAGATGGCGTCAGTAATAATTTCACTTTATTCAAATTAAATATTTAAAAAATCTCAAACTCTCACGGCTGATGGAAAATAGGACTTGAAATAATTTGAAAAGCTTATTTAATTAGAGAGCAAACAACAAGGATAAGATTCAAGACCTCCTTTCCAAGAAAACAGTTTCCTGGCTCCCCTTTTCCTCTCTGTATTCCTCATTTGCCGGAGAGAATCCCCAACGTCCACTGTCCTGGGCAATTTTGTTGGATTTGTTAGTTTCGATTGTTTATTGAAGCTTTTGAGGATTGTGGGAACCAAAATAACCTTATCGTGGGATCTTCGGTATGTTGGGCAAATTAAAAGTGATATTTAAAATAAACCCCGAGGCGTGATGATTGCCAGCGGCTCGGTTTCCACGGCTGATAAGGCGACTGGTCGGATTTTTCTAATATTCCGATTTAATCAATAAGGGAATTGGAAATACACCTGCGGCTCTTGGACACACCTGGTAATCGCCTGGAAGACCATTACACGATGAGGTTCTTAACTTCCCTCAAGAAGACAAGAAGAGCTGCCAGTTGGCGTTGGCCTGGGGAGGGGGGCGTGGGGAGGGTCAATCGATAATTGAACTCTTAAGAAGGCGAAAAGCCCAAAAACAAAAGACCAGCAAACAGATAAGAAAAAACAATTTGCCGGCCACTGATATGAAAAATCGAGTGGGGGGGCCCGCGATATTCGGATATATAAAAGCCAGCCGACTGGCAAAGGTTCATTAGGAAACTTCCACCGAGAAGAGCCAAGAAAATGAAATTCGCCGTTGTTGCAGTCCTTGCCGCTTTCTGCCTGGCTGGCGTGAGTATTTTTAAAAGTCCTGTGAAAGAATTTTTAAAGTATTTCCCCGTTTAGATCTCCGCCATGGCCATTGGCGGCCCCGCCAGCGATGAGGTGGCCTTCATGCCCCGCAACGTGGCCGAGGCCGGCCCCATGGACCCCGAGAACTACTCCATCTTCTCCAAGACCTACTGGGCCATCAAGGCTGCCCTGCGCACCGTCAAGGGTCTGAACTGCCTCATCAAGTGGGTGGTGGGCATCAAGGCCAGCGCCCTCCAGTACAACTCGGACATCGTGAGCTGCGGCGTGGCCGCCACCAAGGAGGTGACCAACCTCATCAACGCCAACCTCAAGATCATCCAGACCTGCAACAATCTGATCAACCTGCGCTCGAATGTGTGCAACGTGGACAACCAGCCCGACGGCCAGAAGGTCAACGGCAACTGCGGCACCAAGTTCCTCGGACAGATGTTCACTTTGTACAAGCAGGTGAAGAACGCCGTCAGCCTGGCCAAGAAGATCCCCCAGACCGGCGTGAATGCCTCCACCTGTGTGGTTGATGCCACCAAGACTCTCACCAACTACTACACTCAGTTCCCCCAGAACATCAAGTCCTGCTCCAAGCTCACCAGCTAAGCTGTGTGTATTTCGCTTTTCTTAATAAATCCGATGAACTTGAAGTCTCCCAGAGTTTTTAAAGGAAACAGGGAAACTTGGACAAAGGCACAAAAGGCTTGAGTGCTCGACTGGCTTCGTCAGTCTGATTGGAGGAGGAGGCTCAGCTTGAAGGCCTTTCCTCTCATCAGAGATTGACGGGGATAAAATTGAAGTCGAGAATTTAAGAGCAAATTGAAGTTTCTGCCGATAATACGAAGACAAAGGAGCTTCTTCCAGTCTCTCTTAGGGCCCAAAAAGGACTCGTCTTCGGCCTTTCTCTCAACAGAGTTGGACGGAGTTGCAGGAGAAATAACGAGTCGGGATTTACCTTTGTTAGGTTCCCCGGACCCATTGAAGTTTTAAGTCAAGAATCCGAAGACTTCAGTCAACTCGTTTGGAACACCTTTCCTAAAATCAGAGGATGACGGAGGCCCCAAAGCGTTGAGGGTTTATTGAAGAATTCAACGAGGATGACAGAGTCCTTATTTCTGTCACCGCGCAGACTTCAGCGAACTCAACTAGAAGACTTCAGCGAGCTTTGTGGGAAGGCCGATTGAAAGACCTTTCCTGCCATCAGAGAATGACGGAGGCCCCACAGCAATCAACTGAAGTCTTCAGTGAGCTTTGTGGTGGGCCGCCTGGTGGGTTTAATTGGGAGACCTTTCCTGGCATCAGAGGATTACGGAGGCCTCATTTCTGCCTCTGCCTTTTCATGCTTCCGGGCTTCGCGCAGACTCAACAGAAGATTTCAGCGAGCTTCGTCCCCGGGCTAAATTGGCAGACGAGGCTGAGACTCTGGAGTCCTCATCAGGTTGAGCGGAGGTCCCTAAGCCCGCCCAGTTAGCCCCGCAGGCATCGTGAGGCAATTGAAGGCTCGGTCGACTTTGTAGAGCTTCGTCGTCGGGCTGATTGATGGGCTCAGCTCAAAATTCTTCTCTGTGTTGGACCCAAAGTAGCAGCGAAGTAGCTGAGACCCTGAAGGCCTCATTAGGGTCAAAGGTGACCCCTGAACCCGCCCAGTAAGCCTCTTAAGATTGAAGGTTCGGCTGATTTCGGTGAGTTGATTTGGAGAACTCTTCTAGCTAGAAAAAGGCGCCACCGCTCCTGAGGTAAAGCGGCTGGCAGCTCAGCCCGATGAAAGACTTAACCATCCATGAACATCCTAAAAAGTCCTTAAAAACGAACTGGGATCAGAGCTCTGTCTTCGCTTCAAGACCGCACCGAAGTTTACTCTCTCCCGGCGCTGCTTCTTTCCTGACTCGCAGGCTATGCCAGCTGACCAAGCCAGCAAGACTAAAGCCTCCAGGGAATCCATGATTCCTGTTATTCCTTAGCGCTTTGCTGCTTCCTTTGTCACTCGAAAGAACCACAAGAAAACTGTTCTCGACGACTGCATTGGTATGAGCGTTTATAAGTTTTATAAATCTTTTATCCGGATTAAAATTAATACAAAAAAAAAAAAACAAAAAAAAAATAGGTAAGTTAATTAAATTAAAGTAGATAAATACGAGCACGAGTGTACGTGTGTGTGTGTGCGTGTGTGTGTACGCAAAATAACAATAAACAAAAATATATTTTCCACGAGTCCTTTAACAAAATTCCCAAGAGCGCGACTCACAAAATTTCGAAAACATAAAAAAAAAACAAAAAAAAAATACATTAACCACTTCCAATTTCAGATCCTTATATACATATTTTTCGATTAGTATTACTTTTCCATTTATATAAAGATTTCTCGACAAACTAACAAAAAAAAAAAAAAGAATATACGAAGCGAGTCAAATGGAAGGCTCCGCCCAACTGCGCGGCTCGCGTGGCTCGCCAACCGCCGCCGCCTTATCAGGTGTGTGTAGGGGTGTGTGTGTGTGTGTAGAGGACGATGGTATCGTAATGAATTGATAAAGTGGAGCGGCCCTGCCCGCTGATTGCGTAGAAAATATCAAAATGCACTTGAAATCCCGGCGATCACGGGGGCTTCAAATCAAACTCAATCGGCTGTTGGTCTTGCGCAGCTGGGCCCGCCAGGGTATTATATTGTCATTGTCATTGTCCTGCTCCTCGCCCAACTCGCTGGTGGCCGCCACCGCCGGCTCAGGAGCCCCGGACTTGGTGTTCTCCTTGTTGCTGTGGGGGGCGGAGATTTCCGGCATTTCGCCTACGCACGAGGCCAGGCTGATGTTGTCAATGGACATGGCCCGGTTCTTGAGCCGCCAGGTGTCCGCAATGCGGTTGTTCTCCTCCACTTTGGGCGTGTAGATGGCGGCTCTGAAATGGGCGGCACTGGGTTTCAGCAAGCGAGCGGGTGAATGCGGGTGAGTGCGGGTTTTGTGTGATTAGGTGAGAGTTGGCTTACTTCAGCTTGTTCTCGGTTTCCTCGCGGCGGGCGAGGAGGTCGCGCTTCCACTGGGGGATCTGGGAGAGGCGGCGCGACTCGGCCTCCTGGGCCATGCGCTCTTCGAAGTCCTTTTTGGCCCGCTCGGCGGCCTTCTTGGCCATCATCTGGCGCTTCCAGTCGGGTATGACATTGCCGGCCTGGTCGCGTTCCGGTATCTGCAAAAAGATCTTTCCCTCCTCCAATAAACTCGGCTCACAAGCAGGACAATCAGCAGCCCAGGACACTCACTTGATCCACGTAATTGTTGCCGCTAAACTGCTTGGTGATCTCGAGATATTGCTCCGAGTCCAGGCGGTTGGCCAGCTGCTTCTCCACTTTCATTTTGCGTATGCCTGGAATGTCCTTGGAAATCTTCAGCTCGGCAATCAAATCAGTTTTCAGATACGTGTCCGTCGTCGAGGTCAGGCACTGCATGCTGAGGCTGCGGGCCGGCATTTGGTAGGGCTTAGGGACCTTCTGGGCATCCGTGCGGCGCAACTGGAACAGCAAAAAGTTGAAGCCACTCGAAGGCTGACGGTTGGTTGGGTTCCACTCACCTGGACACTGTTCAGGTCCTGTATGGAAATGGCCGACAAGGGCTGATGCTGCTTGCGTATGGCCGTGTCCTGGCCGGCCGTGTTGTCCTTCTTGTGGGCCTTGTCTGTCTTGTGGGCGTTGTCCTCATGGCCCGCCAAAGGCAGCGAGGGCGCAATGTGCGGCGGCAGCGGAGGCGGCGGCGGCGGCTGCGGCGGCTGATCCGGCAAACTGCCAATCGCATGCTGCTTGGCAATCTGGATCTGCATATAGTCCTCGGTGTCGGTGGAGCTAAAACAGCACAGAAAAAAAAAACAACACAAAATGAAATCGTCGAAGTCTCTCAGGCACTTTCACTTTATTTCACATGGGAGACGCCGCTGCAGGCAGCCAAACCGAACGGGGCGACTGCAAAATCATTTTGGGTCCAGCGTTGAAATCAAACTGAACGCTGGCAATCGTCGTCGTTGGCTGCCTGCCGCCTGCCTCACATGTGGCACGCATAAAATTTCATGCCCACTTGGCTGGCAGAGGAAGTGCCAGCCAGCCAGCCAAGTCAGCGTCTCTGCTAATTGCCCAGCCGGCGAAGCCTTCGTCTGCCGGTGGGTCTGGGTCGGCTGCCCACTTTTCGCCCGGTGTGTGTGCGAGTGTGTGTGTGTGTTGCACGAATGTGTATAAATTAACGGCGACTCAGTGACTGAGTCACTTACCGTGCCGACGACGGACACGAACGCTTATCGCTGATGCTCTTCAAATACTCCGAGGGTTTGATGAGATGCGTGACGCCGTCTTGCGATTTGTTTGGAAAACTGGGCGGCACAAACGGCAGCACCAGCTGCTTGTTCACCAGATTTGGGCCGCCGGTCCGCGTGCCGCCCCCAGCCCCGCCGGAGTAGCCATACGGCGACTGCTGGGATCCTCCGTACTGATCCTCGGCCGTGGCGTGTCCATACGTCGAGCCGGGGCCATAAATCGGCTGCTGGTGCTTCTGGGCGCGGTAGTGGGCCGGCTGGTAGCCGTGTCCTTCGGGTCGTTGGCTGGTGGGCTCCTCGTAGTCGCCACCGCCGTTTGTGTTGCTTGGCTCGCTGCCGTTGTGGTGCAAATGCTGCTGGCCGGGCAGCTGTTGGTATTGGGGGGCTGCCGGGTCCTCCGCGTTGCCGTTGTATTTGGAGGCCGAGCTGTTGTTGCGGGTCAGCAGTTTGGCCTTCTTGTTGGCTGCAAGGAAAGACATTTCCAATAGTTAAAAAAAAAACCACAAAGCTGGATTTCCCCAAATGCGGTGGCTCAGCCTTCACTTTACTCCTGGAGAGCAGAGGCCTCCTTGGAGCCCAGCAGGGTTTGTGCTTCTCAATCCGCCCAGCTGCCCAACTGTCTGTCTATTTATGAACTTGTTTGCCTTTCATCCATCCAAATATTCTTCGATCTACCTTTCTATCCATTAGTCCAGCTATTCATCTGTGCTTGCTTCTGTCTATCAATTAAACTGTCCATTCTATTCAACTGCCCAAGTACTTGCCAACTAATCTATTCATATGTTTCTGTTTTTATCCAACTGTCGACTGATCAGTTGAATCATATTTCTCCACATCTGTCCAAGTATCCATTTATTAGTCCATTAACCCAATTCCCTAATGATTCTACCTATCAAACTTTATATCTATCCATAATCAAATATATATTTATTCATCTTTCTAACTATCTATCTATTCATCTATCCATCTCTCAATCAATCATTCAAACTGTCTACCTTTCTCCACATCCATCTCTTGGTCTATCTAATCATTTATTCATCTATCTATCGCTCTATCTATATATCTATCCATCCATCCATCTATATATTCATCTGCCCCTCTACCCATGGAAAGATCCTCTGTTTTTGTTAGAAACAAACTGTCAAGCTGTCTACTTTTCTCCGCATCTACCTCATGGTCCATCAATCATTTGCCCATCTATCCATCCATCTATCTATTCTCTCATCTCTCTATTGATTTATTCTTCTACTCGTATTATCCTCCTTCAATAAATTGAAAGTGGCTTGCGATTGTTCAAAAACCAATCCATTATATAGTTTTCATTTGTCCATCCATCCATCTAAATATCCCTGTGTCTATTGATTTATACTTCTAACCATTAATATAGTTTTCGATTCTCTTTATGTTTTGGGTATTGGAAAAGCCTTGCGCCCAAGTCTACGCCGAAGTTGAGGACTCGACAGACTTGACCGCCTCATCGGTAGACGACTTTGACTTTGGCGCAACGATAAATTTGAGCAGATCATTATCCGAATTCAAAGCCTCTTTCTTCTTTTATTTCCTTTAAGGATTCTAGTGCGGCGCTTCAATCTCAAAGTCCCGTAGGAGCTCTTCGGTGAGGGAAGTGCCCGGCAGCCGCCGTTCGAACTCAATTCACTTTTGCTTTCCGTTTTCGTTGGCAAGTTCAGCCAGTTCAATTGACGGATTGGGGGAAGGGGGGAAATTGCAGCTTTTCCAGTTGGCAATTAACCGTTTTTTCTCGCTCGTGTGTAGCATGTGGAAATACTTGTAATGAACGACGTCAGACGACGGCGCCAAACGAGTGCAAATTCGGGGAAACCAAGTCAAGCAGGTTGGCCATTTTTCCACCGCCAACTCCTTGTCCCCCCGCCAAGGAATTTACAAAGGGCACTCCCAGAAAATGCATAGAGTTTTCCATTTGTCACTCGCGCACTTCCCGAACTTCCCGCACTTTCGATTTCGCCACGAGTCACTGGCCACCGACTTAAAGGCCGGCCGCCGATTTACTTACATCGGAAAATGTCGAACCGGTGAAAGCTCAGCGTAAAGTAGCTGCGGCGCGAGGGCTTGTGCATTTTGCTAGAGGCCAGAATGTTGGGCCCAGAAAACTGCAACGAGTACCGTTAGAGTTGCAAGTGAAACGCTAGCGCCGCGCATGCGTACGGCTCCCGCAAATGCCACCGACTGTCTGACTCGGCTTTCGACCAGGCTCAAAGTTATTCACCCAAAACGGTTGGACGCCTGCCAGTGGCCGTGACAGTGGCGGTGCCGCCAACGCCAAAATACGCGCAAATCCAGTTATCGGCAACGGGCTTTTGTTGCGACTGTACCAGCGGCCACGGCAACTCGTTTGCTTTCATTGGTAAAAGTCAGCCGTCAACGCCATCGGCCAACGCCAACGACACTGCCACCGCCACCGACGCGACGCTCCTCGAAACGATTCAATTGTCAATTGCCAAACTGCAAGCGATTAGCTTTGCCGGCCAACGGAAGCGATGGCCTTCCAAAAGCTTCAGGCGAATAAACAAGACAGGTGAGGAGTTGAAAGATTGGGAAGTTGAGAAAGCTTGGCAAAGGTTTGAAGGATCCTGCAGGGTCAAAATTCAAGAGGAAATCATCTTGGTTTGCCGAAGGTTGCAGGGAACTCAAAATACTAAATCAAAAAAGTTATTCAAGTTTAAAGAAAGCTCAAGTTAAAGGCTCTTAAGAGGCTTTCAGTTTGTTGGTTGAAGGTTTCAAGGACTCCAAGACCAAAGGCTACAAATTGACCCAAGTTTGTTTCTTGAAGCACTCAAAAATCTCAGGCTACAAAATTACTTCGAGAAGTAAAACAAATTTGATGAAAGTTTTGGGAGTCCAAGAACTACAGGCTCTAAAATAAGACCTATGAATAATAATGAATAATACAAAATTGCTTGCTGTAGACTTTAAGGACTCCAAGACCAAAGGCTTTAAAATCAACCCAAGTTTGTTTGTCGAAGGTTCAAAGCACTCAAAAATCTCAAGCTACGAAAGAAGCCCAAAAAAGTGATTCAAGTTTGAAGAAAGTCTTAGGGATCCAAGAATTACGGGCCCTAAAATAAGGCCAAGGAATTTTCCAAGTTTCTTTGTTGAAGGTTGTAAGGATTTCAAGATCAAAGGCTTCGAAATGAACCCAAGTTTGTGTCTCAAAGCACTCAAAAGTCTCAGGCTACAAAATTTGATCAAAAAGTAAAACAAATTAGCAGAAGGTTTAGGGAACCCAAAAATTACAGGCTATAAAAATAAGACCATAGAATAATTCAATATTTTAAGGACTCCAAGATCAAAGACTATAAAATTAAACCAAGTCTGTTTTTCGAAGCTCTCAAGAATCACAGACAAGAAAATAAGACCAAAAACAAAAATCAAATCAAATTACCAGAAGGTTTTGTGGACCCAAGAATTACAGGCTCTAAAAAAAGACCATAGAGTCTTCTAAGTTTCTTTGTTGAATGCTTTTAGGACTCCAAAACCAAAGGCTACAAAAATCAGCCCAAGTGTGTTTCCCTCAGCTTTCCACACCTCAAAAATTCCCTTGAACTTCGATTGGGTAATTTGAATTTCTTAGCCAGAATGGTTTCCCTCAAAGGACTTTGATGACGGCAAGTGCCCGCCGCCTTCTCTCCCTCTCCCTCTCGCTCGACTTACCCGAAATGGTGGACATGGTGCGGTTGTGGTTGCCCCTGACCAGCTCCGAGGGCCTCAGGCTGGGCTCCTCGATGACCTCCAGCCCCGAGTCCGAGTCGACGGCCTCAGCAACGCCGCCAGCTGAATTGGCCACGTTGGCCGAACTACCATTGGGTGGCTGGCTGGCTGGACTCTCCGCAGGATTCGTGGGGATGCCGAACAGATTCTTGCGGTAGTTGTTGGCCGGCTCGCCGGGCGCACCGTTCGCCAGCTGCTGCTGGGCTTTGTTGTGCAGGACGGGGATGAGCAGCGGCGGCGGCAAAGGCGGCGGTGGCGGTCCATTCACTGCAACAAAAACAAAGAAAACGGTAAACATTTGAACTTTGAGGCTCGGCCCTCCAGGGAAACCTACCGACAACGGGATTGTGGGCCGGGGGAGCGGAGGACACGCGCTTCAGGTTGCGGCTGTTGATGCTGCCGCTGGTGTGGCCCAGAATGTTGCTGTTGCTGCCGGACATGTTGGGGGTGCTGCCGTTGACGGCCACGGAGGACGCGTCCAGCAGATTGTTGCGTATTATCGAATTGATGTTCGACTGTTTGGTGCGCTCGGCCACATCCTCGGGCGGGCAGACGCTCTCGTAGGTGTCGCTCTTGATGCTGCCGTTGACCTGGTTGAGGTTGACGTTCTTCGAGCCGTAGATGTCCTTGCTGGCGGCCTCGTACTTGCCGCTGTGCAGGCCAATAATCGAATGCGACTTCTTGCGGTTCAGTTTGTTCGAAGAGCCCAAAGCGCCCACGCTGCCATTGTTGGCGGTCAGACATTTGTTGTTCAATTGCTGTGAGAAAAAAAAAAACAATAAATTCTCGGTATCTTTGGGGGAGTCCAGGCCGCAAACTCACATGGTTGCTGTACTGCATGACGACCTCGGTGCTGCGCGAGGAACTGGCGCTGGCCGAGCGGGAATGGGAGCCGCTGTCGCGGGACCGCGAACGCCCCACGCTGTACTTCTGCTGCTGGAGCTGATGCTTTTGCAGGTGGTACTGCTGGTGGAGCTGCTGCTTGCGGGTCTCCTCGCGCACCAAGTAAATGTCCTCGTAGTCATGGTCATGATTTCCAGCCCCGCCCTGGCCGCCCTCCACTTTGTTGTGGATGCTCAGATGCTTGTAATTGTTGCCGCTGTTGCTGTTTAATTTGTTAGTGATGTTGGCATTGTTGGCGCTGTTGTTGTTGGTTTGGTTGTTGGCCCCGCGCCGATGGAAGTTCGCATTGCGCCCCTGGCCATGCCCATGGCTGTGGAGGCTGCTCGACTTGGACATCTTGAAGCCCGAGGACAGCGACATCGACTCATCCGAGCCGCTGCCTGCCCCGCTGGAGCTCGAATGGACATCCGCCTGGATGGTCAAAGCATTGCCGCCCTTGACCCCCGGCCCTGGCGGATGCTGCTTGATGCTGCTGCAGTCGGAGTCCACGAACAAGTCCCTCACCCGGTTGTAGATCACCTCGTTGGGGTCGTGCAGGAAGAACGACTCCCCCGAGACGCTGCCATTGGGCGAGGGCGTGGCATACATCCCCCCATTCCTCATGGGATTCACATAGAGTCCATCATTGGGCAGCAATCCCCCACCGCCTCCCCCGCCCGGACCGCTGCCATTGCACAGCTTCTCCAGCGAGGAACGCGACTGGGAGCCGCCGTAAAGCACTTCGCTGTTCCGGCGCAGGCCCAGCTCGGCTGTCCCGGCCATCGAAGGCGGGTGCAGGTAGAAGGGCTCCCCGTCGGAGCACAGCATGGAGGAGGACTTGGACTTCATGGTGTTGCTGCGGCTGGTCTGCTTGCTGTGGTTGGACTTGCAGCTGCCGGCGCTGGGGCCAGCCGAGGGCAACTGCTGCTTGGCCTGGTGGTGGGCCTGGCGCAGGGAGTTCTTGCGGTCGCCTGCGGCGCTGGCAGGTCCGCGGCTGGCGTTGTTGTAGTTCACCGAAGTGCCGTGCTGGACCAGCATATTCAGGCACTAAGAAGAGAGGGATTTTAAAGAGGTTTGGGGTTTAAATTTTGGGTAGAATTTACCTCGACTTGCTGGTTCTCGGCCGCATCGTTGATGGGCGACTTGCCGTACTTGTCGAGCGACAATTTGGCGCCGTGGTTGAGCAGCCAGCGCACCACCGACAAGTGCCCGCGTGAGGCTGCAAAGTGCAGGGGCGTGGCTCCATCCCCGTCACGCAGATTCGGATCCACGCCTTGATCTTGCACCTAAAATATAAAGAGATTCCCAACGGAATTAGATCATCAGACAAAGTGCAAAGCAAGAGCTTCATTTTGGCCCCAAACGTAACTGAAGTTGGAGGAATTTCTACATCAGCCAAAGGGCATTTCAGACTTCAGCAAGAGCTACATTCCGATCTTGAGACTACGTTGATCTTCATGGGAATTTGTGGGTCCAATCTGTCTAAATCTTAACGGGATTGTTTCATCAGCCAAAGGGCTTTTCGGACTTCAGCTGGGGATTCATTTTGCCCTCAATCTTATACTGGATTTTCTTGGGATTTTGACGTCAGCCAAAGGGCATTTCGGACTTCATTTTGATCTTGAGACTACGTTGATCTTCATGGGAATTTGTGGGTCCAATCTGTCTAAGTCTTAACGGGATTGTTTCATCAGCCAAAGGGCTTTTCGGACTTCAGTGAGAGCGTCAAATTGGCTACAATCTTAACTGAAGTTGGGGGAATTTTTACATCAGTCAAAGGGCTTTTCGGACTTCATTTTGACCCTAAGACAATGTTGATTTTTATGGGATTTTGTGGGCCCAAACTGCCTAAATCTTAACGGGATTATTTCATCAGCCAAAGGGCTTTTCGGACTACAGCAAGAGCTTCATTTTGGCCTTGATCTTCACTGGATTTGGTGGGATTTTGACGTCAGCCAAAGGGCATTCCGGACTTCAGCAAAAGCTTCTTTTTGATCTTGAGATTACGTTGATCCTAATGGGATTTTGTGGGTCCAGCCTGCTTAAATCTTAAGGGACTTTCACATTAGCCAAAGGGCTTTTCGGACTTCAGAAAAATCTTCATGTTTGCTTGAGCCAAACGGCAAATCTTAAAGGGATTTGGCGAGTGCAGTCAGCGAGTCAGACTAGAAACTTCTCCATTCTTTCAAATTAAGAACACTCGAAGGCTTTTTAAGCAGCCATAGGGCAAATCGCTTGGCCTAATCCCAGAGGGGTTACCTCAATTTCCAGTCGAAGTACAACAAAAAATCTTATTGCCAATTTATTCAAATCCTGAACCTCAGCCCACAAAGACGGCGAATCTTTGCCGCCCCCAACAATTTCTTTTGGGTGGCTCACTTGAGAAGTCAAGAGTCTGATCAAGTCAATGGTTATAATTTGTCTGTAGGTGTTTCCAGCTGGCCGGGCATTCAAGACGCCTTTCAAGCCGCCAACTAAGCCCGGCTAAGAGCGGCTAAGCGGACGGTAGTTTTGTGCTCCTCGATTTGGAATTTAATGGGGCAAATGCCTGCACGTACATACACACAGGCATACCGATGTACATATGTAAGGCGAGCTCAAAATTTTCATGCATTTCGCATAACTCGTTCCTATGGAAAGTCGACTCACTGACTTAACGGCAAACCGAGCATAGCACCCTCTTCCAGGCAATGCCAATTGGCCACCATTGGCCGTATGTAGTCCACTCTAGAAAGGTGATCATACATACATACATACATATGTTTATGTATGTGAGAAATTAACTGGTCTGTGCTGCTTGGCCAATTGAGAGATTCGCCAGCAACCGTCGGTCGGTTGTTGGTCGCTTCGACGAACTCGCACTTCAGGCGAATACAATTAACTTGATGTACATTTATACATACAGATGTATACATATAAAGATTTAAACAATTTTCGATATGGAACGGAAGCCTAGCGCTTTTCCGAGAGAAACACACAGAGAGCGAGATTCGCTTCGCTTGAATGTCTAATTAATTGATTGGGAATTCTAGTAGAACGCGAAGAAAGAGCGCGGGGGTGGGGGGCGTTGCACTTACCATCCACTTGAGGCAATCTAAGCAGCCCATTTGCGAGGCTGCATGTATCGGGGCCATGCCGTCACGGGCCCGGACATAGAGCGAGCCTCCGGCCTCGAGAACCAAGAATTTCAGTACCTCCAGGTGGCCCTCCTGAGCCGCCAAATACACCGGCGTCACATCGTTGTCCATTTGCGTGTTGGCGCTGCAAAATACGCCAAATGCATGAGTAATTAGAAAACCAAAAGATTATCGATGCGTTAAGGAATCCTGGAAGTCAAATTAAAGAGCTACAAATTCGTTACGGTTGCCTGATGAAAGCGGCCCAAGGAATGTGGAGAGTTTAAGATTCCTACGACCTTTGGAGAATATAGAATCTCATCAGCGTTCAGTATGTTCATAAGATTTTATGAGTGTCTTGTTTCGGTCGAGAGAATCAGATTCCTACGACCTTATAGAGGATATAGAATCTCTTCAGAGTAAGGTAACAATATAATCTAATCTATTTCATGCATTTATCGGTTGCTTGATGAAAGGATCGTGGAAAGTTTTAGATTTCTAGAACCTTAGAGAAGATATAGAGTCGCATCAGCATTCATTAGGCTCATAAGAATCTGTATAATGCTCTTTTCGATTAAGAAATTAAGATTCCTATAACCTTATGGTGGATATAGAATGTCATCAACGTTTGTCAAGTTCACAGAAATGTATTCTTGCCTTTTTCAAAAAAATTAGAAGGTTAAGAGTAAAAATCAATTAGATTTTAATGTTCTGCTTTGGGAGCTTAAGATTTCTTGGCTTAGGGATAAAAAGTATATAGAAATACAAGAATTATGCAAGAATATCTTGTAGAATTAGGAAATTGCTTAAGTCAAACAAAAATAAAGTGCAGCATTGAGTTCCCGACTTTGCAAATGATATAGAATCTGTCTTTCAGTATCAGGGAACTACAAATAAGTTAGGTTCCATTGAAAAACACAAGGAATAAAAAGCAGAAACTTTTATGGAATTTAGTAAATTTTTAGGGAAGTTTAAAGTTCAGATTTTATCCGGAAAAAGTCGAGATAATTTGAGCCTAAGGACTTTTATTGAATTCAAGAGAACTTAAAACCCAACCAATCTGAAAATATAGAAGTAATCCCAAAAGATTAATCGTGCCCTCCCAGCCGATCTGAGGAAACCAAAGAAAATAATTCCAACCGACTTTCAACACCCAAAATAGAAATCCCATTCCGACGCTTCCAAGACGAAGCAATTATGTTTGATCGTGAAACCAACGGAAGTAGACTTCCCCAACACCCCGACTTCCCCATAGCCTTACTGCGCCTCCTCGCTGCTCACCTCACAACGCTGCGGCGGTTGTTTTGCTCCTTGCGGCCCAAGGCCATGGCCACATCGCCGTATTGCTGGCCAAGCTCATCGATTTCATCGTTCGAATCGCCATCATCGCGAACCTGAGACGAGCGCATCTCGGTTACTCTTTTCTCGGTATGTGAATCCATTTGACTGCTGCTCGGATCGTCCAACGTCTTTGCTCGCTCCTCGACAGCAGCCGCCTCGGGCTTATGGGGCTTTGGGCCGGCGCGATTGTCAGCTCCTTTCGGGCCCAGAATGGCGGTCACACAGCTGACCTCGGAGGCGATAATCGTGTGGACGTCATTGTTCGACTTGCTCCGCTGCTTGCTGCGGCGGTACGAAGTCAGACTTGTGGTCATGCGATCCAAAAGACCTCTTTTAACGTTAATGGTCGAGAAATAGCTACAAAGACGGCAGACGGGTGTACAGAGGTGGGCGTGTGTGTGTTTTTTTTATAATGCAGTCTTTGGGGGTGTAGGAAAATGCATTTGGAAAGTCTTTGCGGTTTTGTCTTTTTGCGCTTTGTGCCTTTGCTGCCATGTGAAAAGATTCGAATTGCTGTGCAAGTGCATGGGACCAACACACGGCCATGACCTTACCCTTACCCTTTACCCTAACCCCTCCGGCTGGCGTCCACGTGGTTTCGGTTTTGTGCTCTATTTGTGCGCTGTGTGTGTGCGAATGTATGGAGTTTGGCCTTACTTACTTGGGCTTTCGTTTTCTCAAGACCTATAAACGTGGCTCACTTTAAACTCAGAACAAATCAAAGAAGTCGCACTTCAAATAACCACGAACTTTGTTTAGGTCTCTAGGCTTTTGTCATTTCGTAACTCGCACCTCTAAAACTTGAATAGAAAATCTCATTAGCCTAGGAGCTTGGAATTCCTACGAAAAACACTTGGACAAATTGGACACTTTGGTTTGGGCAAGTTTCCATTTGACGCCTGAGAAACTGCTAATGACCTATGAGGAAACTGGGATTCTTTGGACCTTTAAAGATCTGAAAACTGATTGACGTCTTCTTGTCTTTGTGCCGGTTGATCGGTTTGCGGAGTTTTGGCGACACTTTGACTGCAAGCTGAGTTTGGCTTTCTCGGCATTTAACCGTACATTTCGCAAATGGCAAAAGAGAAGTGCGAAATTAAAGCAAAACTAAACGTTTCTCTTTTACGCCTGGCTAGCCAGCCAGCACGCTCGAAACTGCGTTCACATCTGGTTTCGTTTCGGCTGCAATTGGGGCTTATTTCTGGGGACTTACAGATGGCCAGATATCTGTGCCGGGGCTATAACTGTCTATATCTGTCAAGAGAATTGATATTTCGTGTACCCCGCGTTGCTCTGTCTCTGTGTTTGTGTGTGTGGGAAGCGTTAATGGCCGCGAACCCACAATGCTTTCTCTGTTGGTGGAGCTTCGTGAGGCAACGGCGGCGGCGGCGGCAATTGCTTTCTTCTTTTGTGCGCTGCGGCTCGTTACAATTAACCTATATTTGATTGGCTGAGCGGGTTACGAGCAGATTTAGGTGTCGCCAAAAGAAGATTTGTAAATCAATTAAAACAACGCGAAAAAACCCGCACTAAATCTGCTCAGACTTTCTCTCCATGATTCTAATTCTCACGACGCGACTTGAACTTAACGGGTCACACGAAACCGATAAATTATCGATGCCAAATTCGCTGTTTATATTTAACACATTTTTTGGCAGGTGGCGCGCACAGAAACAAACAAAAAATATTAAGCAATTTCCAAATGACTTTTTCCGCCGACAACGACTGCTGCTGGTTTGGGCCACCAATTGATTTTCATAAGACACGGCGAGCTACCTTTTCATGGTTGCGGTTTAAAGGGGCCGCCGCTGCTGCGGCTCGGCTGCTGCTTCTGCTGCGGCTGCGCGGCAGATCTGGACATGCACCAAAGGTTTTTGTTGCTGCTTTGAAAACTGTTTCTTGTTTTTTTTTTCGGTTTGTGTTTGGATGGCTCAGTGGTTTGCTGGCATGGTTGTTCAGTTCTTTGGCTACACTGAAACTGTTAATTAAATCACGTTACGTCTCGTTTACTACATTCGAAGCGCGGTTTCTTATGATTTGGTGGGCCTGCCAGTGGCGAGCGGGTGGTTGGCTCACCACCGCCAGCTTTCACGCCACCGCCTTGGATGCGTAGTATGACACGAATGCGATGCTGGAAACTGCATGCCGGGCCGGGCAGCCAGGCAAACTGAAATTCGTTTTTAGAGTTTTCGTTTTGGCCAAATTTCTTTGGCAGCCAGCTAACCAGAAGCTCGGACTGCTGTTATGCCTATAACGGTTGTCCGATCGGTCGGTCAGCTTCGTAACGGTAACGCGACCACAACAACAACACGAGCTGAGCTGAGCGGAGCGATCGCCACGACGTTGGCAATGCAGGTGATGGAAGCACCGTTCGCTTCGACTCCAGAAACGCGAATAGCCGCTGCCGCCAGAGCCATGGACAGCATCGCCGTTGATTGCCAACGAACCAACCGACCAAGCGACCAGCCGACTGGTGATTGTCACTGCCGCTTGTTCTGGAATTGAAGAGCAAACCAGCTTGGCGGTTGGGGAGGCGCAGGCGCACATGTTGCAGGATCGTGCGGGTTGGGCGATTATTATTATTTTTATTTTGATAGTGGCGTTCGTGTTCTTTGCATTTTGAGGTCAATTTGACCGGCAGCGCTGCTCGACGACAAGTCAAGCGTTTTTCCACTTAACCAAAACTTGTTGGCCCGCTCTAGCTGTAAAACAAGTTAGTTGAATCCCCACCACTGTCACTATTGGCGGCGGCAGCCCCCAGAGAAATGCCTCTGACTATGAATCTGCTCGTGTGTGTGTCTCGATCCAATTGATATCGAAGAAACTGGCAGACAAGCACAGTGGCGAAAATTAGCACACGCAACGAACAAACGGAATGGGGGCCCGTTCGCTGTCATTAGAACTCGGCTCGTGCATATTTTCTTGGCCAGTTTGGCAGGCAATCAAGCCAATGAACTGAAGATCGCGCCCCAGACGTTGGCAATTAAATGCCAACCTGAAGACGACAGTCTTTGGGGAGCTTCCATCACAGCAGTTGCGTAATTTCAGGGACCAGCGGTTTCTTTTTCAAAACAGACAGGAATTGGCCACTGGCAGGCCAGGATAAGGCGGACAGATGGACAGTTGGGCAGAAGAACAATTGCAGGAACAGGCATATTGTCGTTCTAAAGCAGGTGAAAATAGAATAGAGAAAAATCGACCACATTCCACATTTCACAGTCTTTAAGGTAAGAAATCTTATAGAACACTCGAAAATGTACCCTTACCCTTTTGGGGGTAAATAGAATAAAGAAAAATCCGCCACATTTCGCTTTTCGCTGTCGTATAAAATATATCCTTACCCTTTTGGGGGTAAATAGAATAAAGAAAAATCCGCCACATTTCGCATTTTCCACTCTATAAGGTAAGAAATCCTTAAGAACAGTGGAAATTATACCCTTACCCTTTAAGGGGTACATAGAATAGAGGAAAACCTGCCACATTCCGCATTTCACAGTCCACAGGGTAAAAATCTTATAAAACAATTAAAAATGGGGAAAAGGCAGAAAACTTAAAGTGAAAAAGGCAAAATTAAAGCGTTCCCAAGAACAGAGAACTATGAGAAGCCACAGAGATCGTTTGAATTATTGAAACTCTTTCTGTCTCCATTTCAAGCTCCTTAAAAAATGAATAATCTTACACAGATTAAGAACTCTTCAAAATCATTTACTCAGCTCTCTTAAAAATAAACAGAAAGCGGAAGCCTTTAATATTTTAATTCGTTATTTTCTTGTTAATCGTTGAAAAGACAAAAACCCCAAACAATTTCGCCCCAACAACTTCGAAATGCTTTGCTCACTTGAAAAATCAATTAATCCACTTATTGGAGTTGTAAAACTCGTGGGATTCGGAACACCATTTAAATGATTAAATGATTAAAAACGGCACTGAATCTACAGTTTGATTGATTAAAATTCAATTCCCCAAACAAACGAAAGCGAAGCAGAAGCTTCCACCCCAAATTAAAGAAGAAAGAAAAGAAACAAACTTTTGTAAAAATAAACCCCATTCACAGTCATTCAAATGAACCCAAAGATGACAGCCAACTCGGCTACTCACATTAAGCAATACCCAAGCCACAAGGGTTAAGAACAAGCCGAGTGCCCAGACAAATGCCCCGCTCGCTTTCACTCATCCGTCGTCGTGTCTTTGACTTTTACTTTTCATTCTCATTCAGGCGGACAATTTGCATACGAATGGGCAACGGCTGATAAGGTCGATAAAAAGTATGAAAATATGCGGAAAAGTGAATCTTGAACTCCTCAAACTCTCATCAGGCAAGCCATAGAAATATAAAGAAATATTAAACTTGGACTCACCAAATGTCAACTGACGCCGCAACCAGCAGCTGCACGCAGTCGAGGCAGCCCCGGGCGGCGGCATAGTGGAGGGCCAGGGCCCCACCGTTTGGCCTTTCGGTTGACGAAATGTTGGCCGAGTGCATTGGCCCGCCCACAAAGTACGCGTCGAGTTGGTGCGAATGCATTTCGTTGTTGGCTTCGAACAGTTCCAGGTTCCTCAGCTTCTCGTCCCGGTGGTAGTTGTGCGCATTGGGCGTGTAATTAATGTTGCTCTGGCCAATGAATCTGAAATGATCGAGAGCAGATTAAATCGCTGCATACTTTTAGGCGCCCCAGAAAAATCCAAAACCCCTTCAAGTAGACCAAAGAAAATGCATCCCCTCTCTCTGTTCAAGAACTTGGAATTCTACCTGCCTGATTAAAAGGCTCAGAGCGGTCCAATCTCGAGCTGCAGGGAGAGCATCCAGAGAGCTTCCCTGGAATGTCACCAACCGCCTCATCGAAAGGGAACTAGTCAGGAGCTCAATCAACCACCACAGCAGCCGATGGGCTTGCTGTTCACCCGAATCCATTGGCGAGTCAACTCTTGGACGTCTGAAGAGAACAAATCCCAGCGAACTGCTCACCCAAAAACTATTCTGGTATCTTCTGTATATACTCCCTGAATATATCTATCATATGTTAATATTTAAATAAAATTTTAGTCTTAGGAAATTCATTGAATCTACCAAAACATATTACTTGATGTTAGGTTAAGCTAAAAAATATTGCGCGGTTCCTACCGAATAAAATAAAATACATGAATGGAAGGAACTTGGAATTAAAGTCAATCAAGTGGCGGTGCGCAGAAGCCTTGGGTTTTTTTTAGATCTAAAGGATTTTTAAAGTGGAGTAGGACGCTTTGGAGAATTAACGGTCTGGCTTTATGCTTGGAATCTCATATATCATATCACACCCGATCTACTCCACTATCTACTCGATTTTTGAAGGAGTATGGTGAACTTAAATGCCCATCACCTTTGTTCTTTTAGTGAGGCAACTTCAGGCGTTCCCAGACTAACAAATTTGATTTTGGAAACGCCTTTCGTGTGCCAAATATAAGAAAAAATTCAATTGGAGATATCTGTTCTTCTTTGGCTGTGATCCGGGCTCTCCTCCTTGATTTTAAGTCTTACTGTAACTTCTTTTTAAGTATTAGATAACTAAATTGGCTTTCTTTGCTAATAGGTTAATCAAACAAATTAAAACATTCCCTACACAACCCGAAAATAATCACAAGCATATGCAAAATGTATAAGCAAATTCTGGATGGTTAAAATCTCAAAACACAGAGCTCGTTCTGAGCAAATTGTGGTGCCTCTTAACTTTTACCAAGATCTATAATATATTTATAGTTTCTATCGATGCAGAAATACATTTCTCCAAACAAGAAAGTATATGAAACTTGGGTAAAAGCAAGAGAACAACAACAGAAGCTCTGCTTTCGGAACTTTGGCAATGGAAACTTAGCTGCGCTCATTGCTGTCCTTCAAATATCGATATAAGCGGCCGAGATTTGTCAAGATCTGTAATAAAGATAAATATCGGTACCGAGATATATCACTCCACAAAAACATATCAAATTTGGGAAAGGGGAACAGAATTCCACCAATCAGGCCATTGGCCATGGAAATTTGGCTACTCGATAAACGGGCCAAAATATAACGAGAATATAAAGATAACTGGGTTAAAAGCTTGTTATCGGATCTGTAATCTTCGCTTGTAACATAAAAGGAGTGAAATTGTTAAACTCGACTCGCATTAAATGCCCAGAGGGCAGTCATTGCAGCTAATTGAGTTTGGCAATGCAAATTGGCAAGACGAACTATAATGAGAGTTGCAGTTTGACCAGCAAACTAAGTACAGGTTGTCCCGAGGAGTCGTTGCCCCTTCTCAGTTGGCGGAGTCGGTCCGGTCGGCCGGTGGTTCGGTTCAAATTTCCAATAAGTATGTATAAATATATTTATGTACGCAGGCAGGCATATAGAGAGGAGGGTATGTGCGGAGTCATTGGCTGTGACTCGGCGTTTATAATTCACGTTTGAAGAAAGTTGCAGTTTATTACGAAAATGCAGCAGTTGCCACTGCGGCACGAAAGCGGCCCGCGCGGCTGCCCGGTTGGCTAACAACGACAATGGCAGTTATTTTTTTTTTTTTTTTTTTTTTGTGACCATTGCTAATGTCGACCGACCGCCACCTTCATCGGCCGAACCCCTCCCCCCCCCCCCCTCCATTGAATGCTGGCCGGCTGGTCCATCAACTTGCCAAATGAAAGTAAAAGGATGGCCAACGCCGTTTGTGGACGCTGCTCTCCGAAAACGGGTAATACGCGTCTTGGGCCGGGCCGAAAAAGTCTCCTCACGGCTCGTCTCGTTTTGTACGCCCATCCCTAGCCACTTGCCGGGGCAATCACCCAGCTGGGCTGGGATGGGAATGGGAATCGGCTTGGGGTTTATGGGCGTTATAAAAATCAATTCGCTGGTTGGTCTCTAGGGGGAAATGCACAGTTAAAACGGAGCATTTGGAGCAAACCAACCAGCCGCTTATTAAATATTCACAGACCTTAATAATCTCCCATCAAATCTCAACGAGAAGAGAGAAATTTGACGGGCTGTGGGTTTGCTAATCTGAAGGGGTTAAAAGGATCTTCTAAGTAGAGTCTTTGTTGGGAGTTAATAGGAATTTTATGATAAAAAAGAGCAGAAGATCTTAATCTTTCACATTTCCTATTTTGGGTTTGAGGAGAGAACTTAGTTCAGCAGGAAGTTGGACTGAAATTGGGGTTTATTTTTTAGGAAGACAGGAAAATAGGTTATTGCTTATCCATCCTTCAAAGAAGCCTGAGGCTTGCATTGGAATTAAAGAACTCAAAGACAACTTTTCCTAAACAGTTGTTCCATTTGCGTGGGTTTTATAGAAACCAGCAAGAAACCAGAGAATTTCTAGCTTAAGGAATCGAAGAGATTTGTTTTAAGTCTTAAAATTAATACAAGATAAGATCCAGCAATGGATTCACCGATCTTCTTCTTATGAAACCATAGAAAAGAAGAAATCCAAGCAGATCTTTCGCAAGTTTATGGCATATTATTTAATTTGAATTTATTTGAGAGCGTCTTCATGATAGTCAAATTTAGGAAATGGGCACTATAGATATAGTGGGCACAGAGGTATAGTAACTCTGATCTATAGCCAGAGTAAAATACCTCTGATCTATAATAAACCCGGCTTGGTAGGAGTTCTCTACAATTCCTACTAATAAGAAAGTAAAGGATCTTTTTAAAGCTTACAGAACTCTAAAGGTCAAAGATTAAGCTACCATCTCAAAATCCCAAAGACCCTCACCAATTCTTGGCGTTTTATCTCTGTGAAGCTTACAGAACTCTAAACATAATGTCAAAGATTAAGAAACCAACCGAAAATCTTAACAGATCCTTAGCTGTTCTTGGCTTTTGGTGTCTTTAAAGCTCTCTAAGCTTAAAGTCAAAGATTGAGCAGCCTCCTCGTAATCTCTAAGATCCTTGGATGTTCTTGGCTTTCGATCTCTCTTAAGTTAACAAAATTCTTAACATAATCTCAAAGATTAACCAACCACCTTAAAATCGCAAAGATCCTCAGCTGTTCTTGGATTTTGATTGGCTTAGCCAAAACGAATTTCGAAATGCAGCTGGCGAGCGGCGGCCAAATTCTATGTAACAATTTGAAGTGGCTATGTACATAGATGTAGGTACATCGCTATGTATGTACGGTATGTAAGCATGCAGAACGGCGTGTGCGCAGCACCGAAACAAAGTTTATGTTTTGCGCTTTTTAATTCTACGATGGGCAGCGATGGACACGGCCAACTGGGCACCCACCAAAACGGCCCCTAAATTCACTTACACACACCAACAGATAAGCGTGTGTGTGTGAGTTGGTAAATTCAGACTTACGCAAAGGATTTTAAAATTGTACTTTCTCGAAGTTTGTTGTTTTTTTTAATGTTTTATTACATTTTCGCACTCTTCACTTCGGTCGGGCAAAAAAAAAAACAAAACAGAACAAAAAGAAAAGGAACGAACGAAAATTTCCACAGTCTTTGAAGATGCACGATTTACAGTTATTCGATTGGAGCCGCGGTCAGTGGAACGCGCGGCGTCGACGGCACGTGCTGGGCGGCGTACGGCAATGGATTTAAATCTCGGGATCGCTATCGGGATCCGAACATGAATGAGCTTGCACACCAAACAACGTCCGAATAAAAACTGTAAAAGCCAAAACCCAAGAAGACGCTGAGTGGCCGCTGCGCCGACGCGGCGAGCCGAACGCGCGCGAACCCAGCGAGAAAGCCACGAGCAAGACTCGCGCGCGCGCCCAAGTTTCCGTCTCTCTGTGTGTGTGTGTGTGTGGTTGCTTTGTTTGTTTTGTTGGGGTTCGTTAGACGCAAACACACACACACCAACACACACACACACACGCACACCTGTAGCCGTCTGTGGGCCAACAAATAAAAGTGCATAGGCGCGCGCGCGTCTTCGTGTATGCGAATATCAGTGAAAGGGGCTGCTTATGAGTGTTTTTCTCGTGTGTGTGTGTGTGTGTGTGTGTGCGATATTAATTTCTTTGTATACAAACATTTGTATGTAAATGTTAACTCTTTGTAACTCTGGCTTTTTAAAGCCAAACACACAAAATAAAGATGTCAAAACCACTCATACGCACGGGACAGAGAGACGGGCACACACCTGTTTACCTTAGGGTGACCGTTGATTTCGAAAGCGCACTTAATCGTCGGCCTGAGTGATTTCAATTTGCCAGAGGTGCGACTAAAAGTCCAAGAAAACTGAGTTCTCTAAGAGTTAATTGGATTCCTCTATATAATTTGATATATAATAAAGGTACTAAGATCCCAAAGCCGCAAACAATTATCCTTACTAAGCTTCCCAGATCCCACAATCTTAAAATATCTGATTCCTTTTAAAGACTCAGATCATATTCGGGTTCCTCTTTTATCTCATTGCATCCCATCCAAGTCCAAGAGATCTGACTACTTCAATCTTTGGACAGCTTAGGAAAAAGATAATACAATTGATTCCTTTAAGGAATCAGATCATTTGCGGATTCCTCTCTCATCCTCTCTTAAGTCTCTGCATCACCATTCAAGCCCACAAAAACTAATTAGGAACTTCTTCGATCTTTGGACAGCCAAAGAAAAAGATAATATAATTGATTCCTTTTAAATATTCAGATTATTTTCAGGTTCCTCTCTTATCTCATTACCTCCCAATCCAAGTCCAAGAGATCTGACTACATCAATCTTTGGACAGCCTAAATAAAAGATAATGAAATTGATTCCTAGAAAGAATCCGATCATTTTCGGGTTCCACTCTCTTCTTCTCTTAAGGCTTTTCATCCCAATCCAAGTCCAAGAAAACTAAAATAGAACTTCTTCAATCTTTGGACAGCCCAAGCTGAAGACAAAATAGTTAACTCCTTTAAAAAGTCCGGTTATATGAGTGTTCCCCTCTCATCTTCTCTAATCAAAGTCCCGAAAACCGGAGTTCGAATTATTTCAATCTTTGGACAGCCTAAGCAAAAGATAATATAATTGATTCCTTGAAAGAGATCATTCAAGATTCCCTGAATCAGATCATTTGCGGGTTCCTCTCCCATCTTCTCTTAAGTCTCTGCATCCCAATCCCCCAGTGATATTGCGAAATAGTGCACTGGATTTCCAAAGTGAGTCCATTTAAAATTCCCCAAAAAACCCCCCATTGACGTTTGTTGGATTTCACAAAACGATTCCCCGGCCCCGTTTTGATCGTGGGCCAAATAATCCCTTCAATGGACTTAACTCGATGTTGATCAGTTCAAAAATGAATGGAGCTGGCGAACAATCAAAGATTTCAAGCTCGCTGAGCTTGCCCATTGAACTTGATGGGGCGATCGGTCCATATGACGCGATTATTGGTTTATTGGCAATAAAAAATATTTTTGATATGCAGTTTCGAAACAAGATTGATGGTTAAATTGATGAAATTAATCCAATTAGTATTAAACTTTAATGCGTCTCAAGTTGGCCTCTCTCTTCCCCCGCCCCTCTCTCTATTTCTTTCTCTCTCTGATCGCAATTAAGCTAATAGATGCATATAAGCCGTGATCGCTGGGGTTGTATCTGCAAATCTTTCATTTCCACACAAAAGACCCGCTGAATGTATGCACATAAAGTTGAATTCATTACGAAAGCCAAGTACTTCGATTAAGCTTATCTGTCGGCCGTTTAGTTCTCCATTTCCAGATGGAAGACACCTAAGACCGAAGCTCGAATAGATCTCAGCTAAAGAAGGAAATTTAGAACTTTCCAACTGGGAAGAGTCAAAGCTTAAAAAAGGCCAAGAAAAGGATGTTTTCGCATGAAATCTTTGGTAGGAAATATTGGAAAGAATCGAAGAGCCTCCTCTCTAAAGAATAAAGCTGGGGATGAAAGACGCGTAGTCTTTCTACCTATTTTTCTAGGAAATTAAATAAAGAAACAATAAAGCTAGGAAAAAAATTCCCTTGAATGATTTATTTCTTAGGAAACATTGGAGAAGGGCTAATCTCTGATCTCAGTTGAAAAAGGAAGCTTAGAGCCTTTTTTTCATATTAATTTATCTAGCAATCTAAGAATTTGAATAAGAGACGCATAAAGTTAGGGAAAGGTTGCTTTTGTTTAAAGTATTTTGTGGGAGATATTCAAAAAGGCTAATAAATCGCTCTTGAACGTCCTTCAGGTTTCCTATGTATCAGTCTAAGAATTGGAATAAAGGAGGTATGAAGTTAAGGAAAAGATGCTTTGCTAAGACTAATGGATCTCGGATATAAAAGAAGCTCAAGTCTATCTTCCTATCAGTCTAATAGTTTAAATGAAAGACGCATAATCGTATGAATGATTTCGTAGAATCTATTTAAAAAAGACTAATGGATCTCGCCTTAGGAAAGAAGCTTACAACGTCTCTTATATCAATATGGAAAGGAAAAAGTCAGACAGCTTCTTAGAAGATTTCAGCCACAATCCAAACGTATAGAATATCTAATCTCTCCAATGTAATTCTGTTTCCTCTCTGATGCTATTGGGATCTAATTTATTTCGGATCTAGCCAAGAGTTCTTAGATTGAAAGAGCAGCTGATGGTAAAGGTTTTAATCTCAGATTATCTAAGCCTTGACTGTTATCTCTGCCCTGCAATTCTGATGTTATTGCGACCTAACTTTCTTCTGCTCTAACACTAAAAGATCAGCCTTCTTTTTGAGTTAGAAGATTTCTTTTTGGAAACATCTCTTGAGTTCTTGGTATATAAATTTCAAAAGATCACTGCTATTCTGGAAACATGCAATCATCTTTGAGCCCCAGCCACAATCCCTAGATTGAGAAGTTTGCTTCTTCTTACCTTTCATCCGGCGAAAGACGATTGACCAAAGCCTTGACGCCCGTCTCGTCCTCCAGGACGTTGGCGTTACAGTCGAAATCGCCATAGGCACTAATTGTATTACGACTAGCATGGGATCCAGATCCCTGCTCCGAGTTGCACTTGGAGCCGCACTGCGAATTCTCGCAGTACCTGCAGTATTTGTTATAACTAAAAGTCGACGTGCAAAGGGTGCAAAATGAGCCCAACTGCGACTCGTCCTGCTCCTGCTCGATGTGCTCTCCATACTCGAAATGCCGATCAAGCATTGCCACATTATCCAAGATATTAACAGTCCCATCCTGCCGAATCAATCTCCCGCAGGCTGACTCCTCCCCGGCCTGAGGCTTCGTCACAAATTCGATTTTATCCGCCAGCCGGGAGAAGTTGTTCAGGGGACAGGAAGGATACCGGGTCAGCGTATAATGACGCATATTGTATTTGCTGGTCATGGAGAGATTCTCATTGAAATGTATGACATTCGAGTCGTTGGCGGGGGTGGGTGGCGGGTGGTGCTGCGGTTTTGCATAGCAGGTGCCATGGCCGTCGTTGTACTTGCGCAGGAAGCCATCAATGCAGTCGGCGGCTGAGTATTCGTGGAGCTTTTTGGGCTTGCGGGCGATTTGCTGATGGAGGTTCGGATGGTGACGGTGGTGGTGCTGGTCGGGGTGAGTGTGGTTGGGCGGGTGGTTGAGGCTGTTGTCGCCCACGGAAATGCCGCCTGAGCGCAGCAAATCGAACAGCCGTTGCTTCAGGTCACGCATGGCCAGGCCACATCAGGGGAAATCAGCCAAAACAAAATCTATAAGGAAGAGAAATTGTTCTTTAATAAAACTAAATCAGAAAAAGGTTTAACATATCGTAAAAAGTTAAGGTTTCTCTTTTCTTAAAGGTGGTTTCTTTTTTCCAGCTTTTAAATTTGAATTTCCCTCTTTAAACTGATTTGGTCTTCAAAAAGAGCTTTGCTTAAGCTTTTATATGAAACTTGAATTGCTTGCGAGCTTTCGACGGTTCATTATTGATTATTCAAGCATAAAAATCAAGAATTTGGATGGTTTTTTTCTTTTTTTAAAGAAAGCACACAACGATCTTGCTAGCTAGAAGAATTTTTAAATTTGCGCGCCCAGGCAACTACAATATCGATAACGATAAATTGAACTTGTTCTTTAAATAAATTAAAGCTGTAAGCCTAATTAATTTAATTATCCTATCCACTTAATTATAAGTTCTTTAAAGTTAAGGAAACCCAAATAAAATTATTATTTTTTATATATTTTTTGGAATTCGATTTTACGCCCCCGCATCGCGCTTGTTCGCTCCGAGAAACCAGTTCAATTCCGCTCATTGTTCATTCAGCTTAGTAGAATTTCGAGGCCCTCCGCAAAACAAACGAACGTGTGAGCATTACAAACGTAACCTTAGAATTTCGGAAGCCCCATATTATCGGCGCGCTTTTTCTATCAAGCAAGCAGCGCTATTCAAATCCGGACACCCTACAACCCAGTCCGAAGGGTATTTGAATATTTTAAATCCCAGCATCATGAGCAGCGCAGCCGGTACAGCCGTGGCCAAAAAGGCGCAAAACAAGCGAAACAAGAAGTTCTCTTGCGTGTCGGCCGGCAAAGACCGGAATGGCAACCGCAAGAACAATCAACCGAAAGCGGCCAAAGGCAGCCAGACTCTTCAGCTGGCCGAGCGCAACACCCTCCAGCAGCAGTTGAACGAGTTCCTGGCCAGCGGCTTGCGTGAAATTAAACTCGAGCATCTATCAGATGCCGAGCGTTGCTATCTTCATCACTATGCCAGATGCCGGGGCGTCAAGACCAAGTCCGCGGGCCCAGCGAATCAACGCGTCCTCACCATCACCCGGATCAATGAGGCCGGCACTGCCCTGGAACTGGAGGGTGTGAATCTTTTGCTGCTGCCCAATGAACGCCAGCATTTGGCCGACATACCCAAGCTCAATACCCACATAGAGCCCCAACGGAATGGCATGCGCCGCAAAAGGATTGATGGCTCGAGTGCGTTTACAGGACTGCCAAGGGTACCGCCCATGCCGGGCCCGGTGAAGGGCAAACGCAGCGAGCTGCCCATCTTGGCCCACCGCCAGGAGATACTCGCCGCCCTGGAGAAGTCACAGGTTTTGATCATCAACGGGGCCACTGGCTCCGGCAAGTCCACCCAGGTGCCCCAGTATTTGCTGGAGGAGGCAGCCCTCAACCAGCAGGCCCTGCGCATTGTGATTACCCAGCCTCGCCGCATAGCAGCCACCACCATAGCGGCCCGCATAGCGGCCGAGCGTGGCGAGTCCTTGGGCCACACGGTGGGCTATCAAATCCGCATGAGCAGTAAGTTTTGGTGACTCTTTTAGTGAGTCCTTGATTAATGGTTGATTTTGCTAGACAAATGCAGCAGCAAGACTGTTCTGGTGACCACGACCAGCGGCTGTCTGATGCGCGTGCTGACGATGGACGGTGAGGCGTTTTTCGAGAATGTCACGCATTTTATTATCGACGAGGTCCATGAAAGGGACATGGACACGGATTTCCTGTTGCTGGCAGCCCGGCTGGAGCTCAAACACAACCGCCGTTTCAAGCTCATACTCATGTCGGCCACCATGGACCTGCAGGCCTTGTCCTCGTA